>JAESUZ010002640.1:0-60834 GCA_017311185.1 Proteles cristata cristata | reverse complement strand
CAGCCTCTATAATGTGATTGATTCTTTAAAGCAGATGGTAAAATATTCAACTGAATATGTCCAAAATAGTATTTTAACATGTATGTCAGCTGATGCCCCCATCTCAGGTAGAACCCAATAGCATTAAAAAAAGAAAGAAGAAAAAGAATTAAAAAAACAAAAAAACACCACAGATGAAAACTTCACCCCATCCTAAGAAGTTGATTAAGAAACCCAACCCCAAAGTTGATCTTGACGACTGGAATCTGACCAATGATTGTGTTATCACTGGGATGTTTTAAAGTTGATCCAGGAGTGGGATCTGCATTGTGGGGCGGGAGGTGGCGGTGGGGAGGATGCTGGCAGGAGACAGGCAGAAGGCATTGATTCTCCATGTCTTCCCTCGATGCTAGAAAAGCCCCCTGGAATAGAGGAGGGTGTGCCACAGAAAGCCATTGATGAGTGGAAATCTGCTTTGAAGGAATCTCGTTCTTTGCACGGGATTCAACTTTCTGATCTGTAATTTGATCTCCTGTGTGGCCACACCCCTGAGAAAAGAATGGGGAGCCTTGACATCCAGCCCAAACAGATCAGTACATGTGCTGGGCTCCTTGATTAGGGCGATTGCCCTCCGCAGCCACTTCACCTGTGGCCTCCCCAAAGCCAAAAGCGTGGTGGAAAATCAGACAGAAGTGTGGATTCCGGGTTGTGCCATCTTGGGTGTAGGACTTGATTTTTCTGAGCAACTGTACGAAACTAGGGACGTTTTCCTGGAGTACAGCAATGAGGATTTGGCATCGAATCATGCCTGGAGAGCCTTGTGTCTGGCACATAATGAATTCTCAGTCATGTCCCCCAGACAGTGACTTTGACGGGGTGTCTCACACCTGCCTGGCTCTGACTAAGCAAACCACGGCAACCAGGCTCTTTCACACTGGCAGTTGTTTTAATCAGCAGCCAGTGTACAGTTTCATAATTTAATTTCCATTGTTAATCTTTAGCCAGGGTTAAAGGTCTTGGTTACTAAGTCCCTGATAAAAAAAAAAAGCATATTCTCCGCTAACTTGTCTCCTGCAAAATTTTGAGAAAAAAAATTTTTTTCCCAGCAGTTAAGCACTTTCTTGGCACATAGCTAAAAGTTTGAAATAAAGTTTATCTTGAAGGAAAGTTACTTTGATTAGACATTTTTGATCATCTTCCTCAGGCAGCCAAGCTCTGGTCCATCACCACCACCTTATCAGCGACTAGATTTATGGGCAGGACTTCAGCTGGTGAGGACAGGAGCTTCCACTCACAGGGAACTGGCTTGTTAGAAATGTTCCCTACCTCTGTGTAGCATTTTACAATTAATAAAAACTTAAAAGCTCTCTTGTGTACCCCAGCTTGCTCTGTGAGCCAATTCTTACCTCCATTTTATAGATGATAATATCGAGTCTCAGAGATGTGAAACGATTCACCCAGTGACATGCTTAGAAAGGAGGTGACAGAATCAGGAGTCTAGTCCACACTGCATTCGGTGCAATCTGGTTCTGATTCCGTATACTCTCAGGGTAAGTGCTCACAGGGCAGGAAGCTCCCCTCAACAGGAACCAGCCAGAAAGAGCAGGCCCAGCACCAAGTCCTAATGGCCAGAGAGTCATCTAAATGTCTACACTGGCCCTGCGAGAGAGTAGGTGTTTTCCCTTAACTGGCAGGGCATTTTGGTCATTATTTATTTATTATTTTTATCTTCTTTTCAGCATAGTGTTTCCCAGACTTACCTAACCATAGGATTCCCCTGGCCTACTTCTTAAGAATCTAATTCCGAAGCACCACCCACAGCTCTCCTGAATCAGAATCTGGGGAAGTGCTATCCTGGTCGTGACCCCTACTCCCAGCAGGAGGGTTTTCCGGAGCCAGACGACTTAGGTTCACATTCCGACGCCCCTACGCACTTGAGCAAGTTAGCTCCCCACCCTTGGGAACTGCACTGTTCTGAGGGTTACATGAGTTGATAATATACGGAAAGCCCGTAGAATAGATGGTTGTTAAATATTAGTGGTTATTATTAGGGAATATCCCAGTTTGTCCATAAAGATCCAGGAACTTGGCGCAGTGGGCTGATGCATACAAGGTCACAGAGTCATTGGTGGGGCTGGGATTCGAACTCTGATCCACTGCCTCCACAGACAACAGGGGCCTAACCACTATCTACCACTTCCCTCATGCCCTCCATTCAGGGATCCTAAGTTCTGGGACCGTTGGTTAAGTACAGCTGGGAGCTTGGAATTCAAGTTCAGCTGACCAACTCATTCAGTGAACTTGGAAACCAAACAGATCACCCACCGTTGCTGACCTGGTGCCAACTTCAGCAGCCGTGAGGCTTATATGTGGTAGGAGGTGGTCCTGGTTCTAGAAACCAGGGGATGGCTTTCACCCTTGTGCACCAACTGTGGGGCATCTAACAGGAATGCCTTCCCAGAATTGTTCGTGACGACTATGATGTAGTTTAAATACTGACTTGGAACAAGATGGAGTTTGTGAACATGGCCAGTAGGCCTATAATAGACAATGTCAGTCTGTGTTAGGAGCAGAAGAACTTTGTCATGACACTCATTTTGGCTTTAAAAGCTTATACAGCCTGTGACTTAGTCATATGTACTTCAGAGCAGGCTTGCTCCATTGGTATGACGGTATTTTTGAGACGTGTAAATAGACTTGGATACCAGAGTCATTCAGCAAGATTTGTGCTCTGATAACTCAAAGACTCTGTTGGCAGAGTTGGGAGCTGTCTGTACATGACAAGGTCTGTGTATGAAGGATGTCTACAGGACTTCGGGGGGAGATTTAGGTTGTAATCATTAAAATGTGTTTGTTTTTCAACCACTGTTCACTGTGTGTTGGGTCTTGCCAAGCCAAGACCAAGCCCGTGTTGGGTACAAGAGAGGCCCTCAGTGGATATTGAACATATCAAGTAATTTTGTTTGTGAATGAATGAGTAAAAGACGTGGAGAGGTTTATTTTGATGAGGCTCCGTGATGCTGTACTTGTGCAGAACCTTAGCCAAGAGTTTGAATTGTGGCTGTTTTCCTCCTAAGATGATTTCTGTCCCCTCTCAGGGGTTAAGTAGTGAATCAACATATGTAACATGTAAAATACTCTCTTTAGAAATGTCATTTAAATGCAGTCTAGTTCTCTAATTATTAATGGTACCAGATAGCCACATCCTCCCTTCATTCCAAGTGATTTTGTTTTAAGTGATAAAGCCTTGGCTTTCTTTTAATTACAAAGTGATGTCAGTCAACCACAGAAAACTTATATATAATAAGTGTGTGTGTGTGTATTTTTTTTTAAGTTTTAAGTTTATTTATTTTGAGAGATATAGAGAGCACAAGCAGGGGAGGGGCAGAGAGATAGAGGGAAAATCCCAAGCAAGCTCCACACCATCAGCACAGAGCCCGATGTGGGGCTCGAACTCCTGAACTGCAGGATCATGACCTGAACTGAAGCCAAAAGTCAGACGCTTAACTGACTGAGCCACCCAGGCACCCTTTTTGTATGTATTTTTTAAGAGAGAGAGTGCATGAACTAGGAAGGGGCAGAAGAGGAGAGAGAGAGAGAGAGAGAGAGAGAGAGAATCTTAAGTGGGCTGTCTGCTCAGTGTGGAGGCCGATGCCTGGCTCAATCCCACAACCCCCTGGGATCATGACCTGAGCTAAAGTCAAGAATCAGACACTCAACTGACGGACCTACCCAGGCGCCTCTCATGGAAAAGATTGTTAAGTGAGAATCAATACCTCATTTGGTCAGGCTTCAGGAAGCTCCTTACAGCTACTGGAATATAAAGAGGTCCCCTTCACCAGCTGTTTCCCTGTAAAATCTCTGTTCTGGCCTCTTAACAGCCTCCTTCCCTCCTTAGGACCCCCTCTCCCGTCATTTCAGATCACAAAAGCGAAGTCTGTGGAACATCAGAAGTGTGCCAAGATGGCGTTGTGTAGACCATAACGTTTTGCTGTTGAGCGTGCACCATTGTCAGGCCAGCTGGAACTGCCTCGAAAGTTCCTCCTGGGGAAGCTCTTCACTTACTTCCTCATGGCTGTGATGTTCCAGCAGTCCTGTCTGTCCTCTGTGGCCTCTCCGAATTCCAGAAGGTATTTCAGCAGTTCTCCATGACTGTGAAGCCTCAGGTAGATGTGCGTGGGGAGCCTCCTCTCCACCGCTGTTACCTGAGTCTCTAGATGGCATCTTTCACTCACTTATTAGGTGTGATGAAGCTGCACCCTCACGCATTCTTGCACATTCTTTGGCATCCCGTGCAGTCTGTCCCTACATTTGTGCTCTGAAACTCTCTTTGGAACCGTTTTGGCTTCTTGATCATTCCCTCTGCCCCCAATATCGTCACGAGGTTCTACATCACGATGACTTTGTCCAGTGTTCTCCGCAGAAATTCCTAGCTGATAAATATCTTGTAAAACTGCCAGTGGCCGTTCATGAAGAACTGTCAGAACCACGTGCTCTGCTGTGTTTGAGAACCTCTCTAAACACGTGTCTGGTCTTTGACCAGTTTCAGCTGGGGCGGTGACAGCAGGAGTCCAGGAACCCCAAACCTTCAGATGACTGTGCATTTTATGAGTGAACCAGACTGTGAGGAAACCACACCCATCCCTTCCCCTCCCACCCCTCGGGGACGGAGCTTCCTCCTGATAGAGGTGCCCAAGGGGGCCTTGGCATCCCTAACCCTCCAATGCAAACAGCTGGGCAGTTCCCAGGTATGTGGGGGCCAGTGCCACCCGCCAGTCCCTGGGCACCCAGGACATGATGGTTTGACCAGGTGGTCAGGTGCTGTCATGGCAGAGCAAGGAGGCGGAAAGGGGGTGTGCCCCGGAGGACCCCCACGTGGTGGCAGAGGCCAAGCTAGCACTGTTCACCCTGGAGATGGCCGCGTGGTCAGAGGCCCCGAGAGGCCTCGGCCCCCTCCCTTAGCCAGCTTCAGGTCCAAAATGCGGTGTGCCTGGGGTAATGATGAGAGGGGTCCCCGGCACTGCCTCGGTGCCCCCTCAGCCTGCAGCCCCCAGCGCGCTGGCTCGACACATGAAGTGCTGCTGTCTGGTCTGCAGTCAGAGCACCCAGGCCCGGACGCGGGCGGGAGGGAGGCGAGTACCCAGGGGCAGTGGCGGAACTGCTCCTGGCCCTCCTGGTTCTTCATATGGAATAGGAAATAAATTAAAAAAAAAACAAAAAAAACAAAAAAAACAGAAGAAAAGAAAACGAAATGGGATTCCTGATTCTAGACACTGGTTGATTTCTTTAAAGTTGAGAAGGTGAAGTGTGCTTAAAGGTTCACGTGTGCAAAAGGCTTGTCCAATTGAAACATGGGAGTCACAGTTAATAATTAAAATTTTACCTGGTTTGAGACCAGCTCTGTTGGTAAGCATGTTAATGGGACATTCCTGATTGGGCTCTATGTTTCTGAAATTTGCGGGGGTGGCAGACACAGGTCATCAAGTCTAATTGGCGTTTCTTAGGCCAGTACACATATTCGAAATCCTTTCTAAGTAGGGAGAATGGCGCTTTCCTAGTTTCCTTTCGCCACTATCACCAATTACCACAAAATAAGTATTTGTAAAACTGCACATCAGTTGATATCCCTGGAGGTTGGTCGTCTAAAATGGGTCTGTGCTACTTCTGGGGGCTCTTTGACTTTTGCAGGCTCCAGAGGCTGCCCACGTCGCTCGGCTCACCGCCTCCCGTCACCCCAGTCCCTGCTCGTCCCGCATCTGTTCCTCGGGCTCTGCCTCGCCTGCCCTCCTCTTTCTCTTGTCGGGGCTCTTATGGTTGTATCAGGCCCACTGGAATAAGCCCCGGTGATTCCCAGTCTCGGGATCCTTGCCTTAGTCACAGCGGTAGAGTCCCTTCACCACAGAAGGTAATGGGTGCCGTGTGCGGGGCCAGGACGGGCACGGGTCACGGGAGGGGCACCATTCTGCCTACTGCCGCCCTTACGAGGCCCATCACGAAAAGCTTTCGGTGTTGGGATTTTGGCCGGCTGGGCCTCGAGTGTGCAGGCCAGCCTCCAGCTCCCTTGCTGGGTGGCTCAGGGTCACGTGTGAGAGCGCGTCGGAATCTCGCTTCCCCTTCACTGAGCACGCCGCCAGGAGAGCTGAGGCAGGGTCTTTTCCACGGGCACGTAGCGGGAGCTGGTGCTCCCAGCCTAGCACCCAGCCCAGTGCCTTGCGTGTGATAGAAACTCCAGACATGTTAGGGGTCCTGTCCCCATCTCTCCCCTTTTTCTTTGCCCACAAAGACTCTGTGAGGCTTCTTCTTGCTCACATGTTCTAGAGTCACCGCAGGGCCCTTGTGCAGAGCCTG
The DNA here is from genome assembly GCA_017311185.1 of Proteles cristata cristata. Lineage (NCBI taxonomy): Eukaryota > Metazoa > Chordata > Mammalia > Carnivora > Hyaenidae > Proteles > Proteles cristata. Next base: position 54,507 of record JAESUZ010002640.1, on the reverse strand, counting down.
TTGGTGTCCATAGGCATGTTCGTCTTCTAAGATAAAAGGAGGGCCTCAAAGTTGCCCGTTCTGTCAGGCATTAATCAATGTGCTTTGAGGGGAGAAACAGCTAAACCAGAGTGGTAGAGTGGCGTAGAGAGCGTGGGCACACCAGTGCCCATGAGCGCAGTCCTGCTCTGGGCCCTCTGGCTTGTCTTCTGCCCCCAGCACCAGTGACACAAACTGGGCAACTTATTTGCAGCCTCTGGCCCTCTGTCTCCGCATCTGTGCGGTGCAGTTAAAAACGGCGGGTCAGGGGTGACTGGGTGGCCCCGTTGATTAGGCATGCGACTTCGGCTCAGGTCATGATCTCACTGCTCGTGGGTTCGAGCCCCACGTCGGGCTCTGTGCTGACAGCTTGGAGCCTGGAGCCTACCTTAGATTCTGGGTCTCCCTGTCTCTCTGCCCTTCCGCCATTGCTTCTCTCTCTATCTCTCTCTCTCTCTCAAAAATAAATAAACATTAAAATTCTTTTTAAAAAAAAATAAAGGCAGTTCATGTTTATGACCCTATCCAGCTCTTATGCAATTAGGATATTTTCATTTTAAAAGGTCACCACGTTTTAAACCCAGATCACGTCTGTGGCCGCTTGCCCTAAGTGTTGCTCTCTGTTTCACACAGTGGAGATGGTCTTTTGTTAAGAAACACGATGCTATGAAAGCAGCGTTTTAATTTTGGCGACGATGTACGTTAAGTGTAAAGGAGTAGTAGTGATGGTGGGGCTCATACGTTAAGGGAAGAAAGATTACTTGGTTCTCCATTTTATGAGAATAATCCGCATCACACATCCGCTGGGGAGCCCAGTGAGTGCTGAGGCCCGAGGGCTAGCACAGGCCGTGCAGAGACATGCAGGGAGGGAGACCGCTCCCAACTGTGGGTACGGCCCAGCCTGGCCTTCTGCCAGGCCGACTGAGTCAGGATCTCCAGACAGGAGGCAGTAATTGCCTTTGCGGGGATAAACCGTTCCCCACGGAGGGACATTTAATGTGTGTGCCATCTCTTCCTACTGCTCCCACTGTCGCTTAGGGTTTTTAGAACGTGCAGAGTTCTGCAGGCCTCCCCTCCCCTAGACTGGCTGCTCAGGGGTCTGTATCTCTCCCCCGTCTTCGCATCCCCAAATGGGGGTAACCACCTATACCAAGGTGTTCTTCACTTCGGCCAGCTCGACTGCCGAGGGACTCCCGTGACCTGTTTTCTGGGACACTCCTCTGTCCTGCTTTTCCTCATGCCAGTCACTCCTTGTCAACCTCCTTCACTGTAGCCCCACCTGCTGAATCCCCTCCACTCCCTGGAGGGCACGAAGGTGTCTCGGCAGACAAGTCTGGAAGCTACTGCCCTCCCGGGTGTGAATTGGAGTTTTCACTTTGCTTTTTGTATGTTTTGTAAGTAACACAGTTGAGGTATCCTAGTTCATAATTCAGACATTTCTCATAATACCGGCACCGCTCGTTGATGTACATTATATTGCCCGTGATTTTGATGTGCTCTTATTTGAAATTTAGACACTTCTCTTACCGTAGCCCAATCGGCCAAAACCCAGCAGGGACGCACCAAAGCTGTAGCCTAACAAAGTCACGTTCATCGGCTTCTTGCATTGAGGGAGACCACACACCAGAGGAACTAGCCGAGGAGGAGATAAAGCTCACAGAGCGTCTTGGAGGACGGTGGACTTCAGATGAAGTTTAGTGGGACAATATTTTGATTGGCTTCAGCCAGGGCCGGGTGTGAAGGCGTGGACAGAGAAGCGGCCCCACCGCCCTGTTGCCTCGGAAATTACAAAGTTAAAAGTGTGTGGAGTGTCGTGTCCAATTAGGCTGGAAAGCCAGGCTCCTTTTCTTTGCAAAGAGTGGGATGTCTCTTTCTGTTTTGCTTTCAAATAGCAAAGTTCCTCACAGTTTGTGGTTATAGAAAACAAGACGTCTGGGTGAGACAAGAAAGCAGCGGTCATTCAAGGAAGGACGGTGTTGTGACACTTGACAGCTGCATTGTGACCTCGGGAGAAACCTGGTTTTGAAACCATTAACTTTGCGGTTGGCTCCCTCCGTGTTTGCTGTTCCAGCCGGCTTTATGAATCGCACAGCTGATTTTTACCTTCTCGGTCTCCCTGACCAGCTGTTTGACATGCACTGGATTCCTCATGTCCCTTGTCGTAACAAGTTCGCTTTTGATCCCGTGGGCTGTGATACATACGAATTTGAGAGTTTGGTAGAGCACAGTGACCAGAGTGCCTCCCTCTGCACCTGGCATCCTAATGAACCTAAGAACTTGTGAAGCATCTGGGAAAGAAAGCTGCTGTTCGAACTGGTATTAGAAAGGTAGGGGAGGGAGACGACACTACTAACACTACTAACAAAGCAGTGGTTTGTAGCCTTCATCGAGATCCGATCCTTCGATCTGCTAATGTCACGCGGAGAGATGGAGTCTAAGGAGATCACTGGCTTTGAGGGAAAGGATTATAAACAAGGATACAACATGATTTGTCATGGTGAAACACTGGAAAGAACTTAAACATTAAAGGTGGTGTTACATACCCAAAATCAATATTTTGGTGCCGTGGGAAGGCTCATGAAATAAACACCAAAAAAAAAAAAATCAGGAAAATAAAATACAGGTTATGATATTAACTTTGTGTTTTTATTTACATGATAATATGTATAAAAAAATGTCTGCGAGGAATTACCAAAGATTAAGGATGTTTATTTCAGCCTGGTTAAATTAGCAGAGATTTTTCTTTCTTCTGTATTTGCTACAATAAGTTTACTTTATTCAGAATACTCCCCTAAGCATGCATGTTAATAATACAGTGCGATTTTAAAAGTAAGTGTGTATCACTCAGAGAAAGAAATTAGTTACTTTTGGGAAAATAGTAATGGCCCTTAGCCATAAAACAAGTATCATATGAGGGAAATTAAATGCTACAGTGTTACTCTTATTCATGGGATTGCCCCAGTGTGCTTTTTCCACTGTGTTAGATTGAAGAACGTAACTTGTCATTTTTGACTGGTGGTTGATATGCTGAACAAGCCTACCTGAATCTAAACCTTGGTCTAACTGAGGAATGTTTAGCATTTAACCCTTTTTTGCATAATTAGTCACTTCTACTGGTAGAAATAAATTTAGGAGACCAGAGTGCAGTAGTAGTTTGACATTGCTTGTTGCAGCCTGAAAAGGGGTTTCAAGCCTCAGACCCTGTTACTGCTGATGTTATTTTAACTTCTTATATTTGTTTTTCCTAGAGGATTTCTAGGCTTTCAAAAGTTAGGGAATGCTGAAATACTGTGTGATTCTAAAGAGAAATTTGTGGGAAATTACTAAAATTTGGTTAAGATCGGTTGAGATTCATGGACAAAGTAAGCTTTGGCTTTGGATGGTCTTTCTGCCATGTATAGCAAATGTTATTTTTGTAAAGAGGAACTACGTAAGTCTTTACCTGGAGGTTAATGTGACTGTAAGCTTGTAGAATGTGTAGGAATGTAGTTAAGTCTTCCTTAACTAGACTTGTCTTTTTGACCCTTGACAGTCCAGGACGATGTCTGGAGAACTTCCAGCAAACATTAACATCAAGGAACCTCGATGGGATCAAAGCACTTTTGTCGGACGAGCCAATCATTTCTTCACTGTAACGGATCCCAGGAATATTCTCTTAACCAATGAACAGCTAGAGAATGCAAGAAAAGTGGTGCATGATTACAGGTAACATTAATGGTTATGTCTGTTGATGACTTTACTAATAACCCATCATGTGACCTATTATCTCGAAACCTTCACTGAGTGATTTTACACCTTTTTAGCCACAAAGAAGGGGAAATCGGAAGACACAGTCTATCCTGTTTTATGCTGAGCCCAAGTGCAGATATGCAGGGTTCAGGGTAACCTAGAAATAACAGCCATCCCTCCCACTCCTAAGTCCCGATCTGTGAGGTCCCCTTACCCAGCGCTCCGCCTCCGTCTCATAAGTACATCCCAGCATCTGGAGCCCCCTGTGTTTCTATCTCCACATGGGGACAGCATCGTGTAGAAAACAAGTTGTTAAGAATGAGGGTAGGTTGGGGCGCCTGGGTGGCTTAGTCGGTTAAGGGTCCGACTTTCGCTTAGGTCATGATCTCGCGGTTCGTGGGTTCGAGCCCCGCGTCGGGCTCTGTGCTGACTGCCAGCTCGGAGCCTGGAGCCTGTTTCAGTCTGTGACTCCCTCTCTTCTGACCCTCCCCTGCTCACGCTGTCTCTCTCTCTCTCTCCTGGAAATAAATAAAACATTTAAAAATTAAAAAAAAAAAAATGAGGGTAGGTTGGTTGCTTCCGAGCTGAAACCTCAATGAATAAACCCCACAGGCAGGAGCTCTGACGGAAAGATGCGGGTGGCAGGTTTGTGGGTTCAGGCTGCAGCTCATCAATGCAAAGATCAGTCATGACGTCAGAGGAGAGAGGGGCACTAGGGAGGCAGCGGTCACAGCCGTCTCCTTAAAAGACCAAGTAAGAAAGATTTCAGGCTCTGGGGGCCACACAGGGTTTCTCTTGCCTCTTTTTCTTAGTTTTTTTTTTTTTTTTAAACAATCATTTAAAAAAATTGAAAGTCACTTGTAGCTGGTGAGGCAGACAGGCCACAGACAGTAGTTTACAGACTCCCGCTCGCGGGAAGGATCCGAGTGGTGGGCACTCGGGCCGCGGGCAGCACGCACAGGGCGGGTGTTTGACGGTCACTCGGTGGTGAGGGAAGGAGCCAAGGGCAGGCTGTAAGCTCGTGACCAGCTCCGAGGCTGGCCAGGTCTTAGCATGTGCTGGCGCGTAGGCAGAGACCAGCCCGACAGCAGACGTCTCGGAAGCTTGTGCAAAAGTCCTGAAGGACAAGGTGGGGAGGACCGTGGAAGCACGGGTCAGGAATTCAGGAAAGGGCACGTTCTCTGAATCTGGAACAAAAGCCATAAAAAGAGGAGAGGTGGAGAGGAAAAGACAGCTAGAGGAGTTGAAAAGGTATAAAAGGACTGCAAAGAAGCTAACTGTTCTTCTTAAGAGCGGGATGAATCTTCCGCGGGGGCAGTGAAGGACACGGCGTGGCCCACCATCCCCGAGGAGGGCCAGAGGGTACGTCTTTCCAGCGTTTCAGGCCGTATGGTCTCTCACAGGATGTTCTGTGTTATTTTTGCTTTTAGTTTTTTGATGTTTATTTATTTATTTTGAAAGGGAGAGACAGAGCATGAGTAGGAAGGGACAGAGAGGGAGAGAATGAGAGAGAATCCCAAGCAGGCTCTGCACTCTCGGCACAGAGCCTGATGTGGGCCACAAACCCGCGAACTGTGAGATCATGACCTGAGCGGAAGCCAAGAGTCCAATGCTTAACCGACTGAGCCTCCCAGGCACGCTGCCCTTTTTTTTTTTTTTAAATAACCTTCCTCCCTCTCTCTCTCACCCTCCCCTGCTCATGCTGTCTCTCTCTCCCCTAGAAATAAATAAAAACGTTAAAAAAAAAAATTAAAAAAAAAAAGGGGGCGCCTGGGTGGCTTAGTCAGTTAAGCGTCCGACTTTCGCTTAGGTCATGATCTCTCCGTTCGTGGGTTCGAGCCCCGCGTCGGGCTCTGTGCTGACTGCCAGCTCAAAGCCTGGAGCCTGTTTCAGTCTGTGACTCCCTCTCTCTCTGACCCTCCCCTCCTCAGGCTGTCTCTCTCTCTCCCCTAGAAATAAATAAAAACGTTAAAAAAAAAGAATTAAACAACCTTCTAAAAACATACAAACCTCTCTCAGCACACAAGCCGTTCCGAAGCAGGCCATGGGCTGTAGTGCCGGTTCTGATATAGAGGAAAAGGTGGAAGCCAGTGGAGGGTTGCCAGGAAACGGGGGAATGACCACAAAGGGGCCTGAAGGAGCTTTTGGGGAGATGAACACATTCCACACCAGGACTCTGGAGGTGGCTCCACCCCTGTGTACGTTTTCCAAAACTCCTCAAATCGTACATTTAAAATGGGTGACTTGTATTGCATTTAAATTCTACCTTAATAAAGCCAATTTAATTTTCTGAAAAAGGAGATACTTCCCAATTCAGGTGCAACCCTGCTGCAATCAATGATAGAAGGATGCTGAAGGGAACCAGTGGCCCATCTTACAAACTAATAAGGCAAAAACCCAAGATAAAATACTAGCACATCAAATCCAGCCTTATGTGAAAATGTGAACAAGTAGGATTTATTCCAGGAACAAAAAAGGTGATTTATTTTAGGGCATCTGTCCCTGTAATTTATCACATCAAAGCGGGAAAGTCATATCTTTTTTTTTTATTTTTTTATTTTTTATTTTTATTTTTTAAATATTTTTATTTATTTCTAGGAGACAGAGAGAGACAGTGTGAGCAGGGGAGGGTCATAGAGAGAGGGAGACACAGACTCTGAAATAGGCTCCAGACTCTGAGCTGGCAGTCAGCACAGAGCCCGACGCGGGGCTCGAACCCACGAACCGCGAGATCATGACCTAAGCGAAAGTCGGACGCTTAACCGACTAAGCCACCCAGGCGCCCCACATCTTGATAGATGCCCGAAAGAAGGTAAAGTTATCCGTGTGTTTCTCAGAAAATAATTTATCAGTTGGGAATAAGGTACAGTATTTCTTTAATGTGGTAAAGACTACGCATTCCACGTTAGCAGCCAGCATTGCGGGAAATGATGAAGCAGTAGAACTGAACTTCCCGGACAGTTGTGCAGAAAAGCAGTCCTATGGAGTATTTTCCCCCAACACCAGACACCGAGAGGAGACACACACACACACACACACACACACACAGTCTTCCATACTCAAATTTAGAGAAGTTTACATCCCATTCTTTTTTTTTTTAAGATTTTATTTTTAAGTAATTCCCCAACCCAATATGGGGCTCAAACCCACAGGCCCCAGATCAAGAGTTGCAAGTTTCACCTACTGGGCCAGCCAGGCATGTCCCTATGTGCCATTCTTAAGGATGTCCTATCTCATTGACTTTTTAAATACTCCATGAAGTCTTAGACTACAGAACGCTGTTTAATACTTTATCTCAAACTTGAACATGGGCCTTTTTACATCCAGCAGAACACTCTTCTCAAAATCTTGCACTACAAGACATTCTCTCTAAAGGCAGGAGCAAGTCAGGGATGCCTTTATCTTCACTATTGTATAACATTGTTCTAGAGCCCTGATTCAGTAAACATAAAAAAGAAACAAGAGGGTCACCTGGCTGGCCCAGGAGCATGTGAGTCAGTGGAACATGTGATTCTTAATCTCGGAGTCCTGAGTTCAAGCCCTCTGCCTGGGTGGCTCAGTCAGTTGAATGTCTGACTTCAGCTCCGTTCATGATCTCAGGGTCTGTGAGTTCAAGCCCTACGTCAGGCTCTATGCCAATAGCTCAGAGCCTGGAGCCTGCTTCACATTCTCTCTGCCCCTCCCCATTTTCTCTCTCTCTTTCTCTCAAAAATAAACATTAATTTTTTTTAAAAATAAACTTAAAAAAAGAAATAATATGTAGAGATCTTAAAAACATGAGACAATTTCTTTATTTTATTTTATTTTATTTATTTCTAGGAGAGAGAGAGAGAGAGAGACAGTGTGAGCAGGGGAGGGTCAGAGAGAGAAGGAGTCACAGACTGAAACAGGCTCCAGGTTCTGAGCTGGCAGTCAGCACAGAGCCCGACGCGGGGCTCAAACCCATGAACCGCAGATCATGACCTAAGTGAAAGTCGGATGCTTAACCGACTAAGCCACCCAGGCGCCCCAAGAGACAACTTCTTTTTTCCCTTATTCGTTCTTTCTTTCTAATGATATTCTTACCAATTAACTAAAAGGCTAGTAGAACAAATAAGAGAATGTGATGAGTGGGCTATACCCAAAAAGTCCATAGTTTCCTATACACCAGCAATAATAAGACAGTATTTTTTAATAGTATTCATAAGACCAAGAAACATATACCTATATATAAAATGTGTGGCATATACTTGCCCAAAAGCATGAGGCAGTTAGAAGACCACTGGGCGTCATTAAAAGAAGCCTTGAGTAACTGGAGAAACATGCAATATGTCTGGACAGAAAGTCTTCATATGACAGAGGTGTCGGTTCTCTCCAGATCAATAGAGTTTCCATCTAAATACAATTGTGTTCACCTATCAAACTGATAAAATAAGGCCTCTCGGTTTCGCCTCAGGTCATGATCTCCCAGTTCATGGGATTGAGCCCCACGTCGGAGTCTGTGCTGACAGCATGGACCTTGCTTGAGATTCTCTTTCCCTCTCTCTCAGCCCCTTCCCCCAACTCTCTCTCTTAGCCCCTTCTACTCCCCCCACCCTCTTCCTCCCGCTCTCAAAAATAAATAAATCAACATTTAAAATTGACAAAATAATTCTTAAAAATTAAAAAACGTTTTTTTAATGTTTTATTTATTTCTGAGAGAGAGAGACAGCGTGAGCAGGGGAGGGTCAGAGAGAGAGGGAGTCACAGAATCTGAGGCAGGCTCCAGGCTCTGAGCTAGCTGTCAGCACAGAGCCTGATGCAGGGCTCGAACCCACGAACCGTGAGATCATGACCTGAGCCAAAGTCGGACGCTTAACTGACTGAGCCTACTAGGCACCCCTAAAAAATTTATTTTAATGTTTATTATTTTTTTTGAAAGAGAAAGACAGAGCACGAGTGGGGGAGGGGCAGAGAGAGGGGTACCCAGAAGCTGAAGCAGCTTCCAGGCTCTGAGCTGTCAGTACAGAACCTGACATGGGGCTTGAACTCACAAACTGTGAGCTCATGACCTGAGCCAAAGTCAGATGCTCAACCCAGTGAGCCACCCTGGCACCCCCAAAATTGACAAAATAATTCTAAACGATGTCTGGAAGAATTATGAGTGTAAGTCAGGGACTTTTGAAAAAGAAGATGAGGAGTCTTGGCAGGAGAGACCATTGTTCTTCCCAGGCATAAAATGGACCGTTAAGGATGGGCATCAGCCCCTCAAGCTGTAGATCGTGGGAAGTCCACCGAAAGCCCTAAGCCGGGCCTGGGATTCACAGGATGTCAGCTGACCATGGCTGTAGCATTTAAATCTTGTTGGTAGCATGGCACACCAGCCAGGGGGAAAGCAAAATCAAGCAAGTTTCACATTTTCATAACTTAAGATAAATTCCAAATAAATTAAAAACTCTACTGACAAGCTGTAGAGATGACTGTTTGTACAGCCTTGAAGTAGGTTGGGCCTTTCTAGGCATTTGTTCCTACCTGACCGCAAAAAGATAAACATGTTCTGGGCAACAGGTAACACAACCAACGAGATCACCCACAGCACGTTAAGCAACACGAGTTGCTTAAGCAATGAGCTTGCTGCTGCCGCTGATAATACAAAGACATAGTCAAGTAGAGAAAAAGGATAAAAGGCATATTTAGTGTCTCAATATTTCAAATAACTTTTGCTCGCAGCAAATGTACTTATTTCTAAATAATCTTGGATGCTTGGATGCGGGGTTGGGGGGGGGGATTTGTCTATAAGAAGATTGACTTCCTTATCCTTTACGAACGAAAAGATTAGAAGCAATTAAAATGCCTGACAATAAGGGATTGGGATAATCTGCTATCTGAGAGTCAGCGGGATAGTATAGCATTTGAAAGGATGATGTGTTAGTTTCCTGAGGTGGCTGTAACCAGTTACCACAAACTGAGTGGCTTAAGACAACAAATTCATTCTTTCGGTTCTGGAACTAGAAGTCTGAAATCAAGACATTGGGAGGGCCATCTCCCTCTCCCTCAGAAGGATCTAGGGGAGAATCTTTCTCCCCTCATGCAGCTTCTGGTGGCCCAAGGCATTCCTTGATGTTCCTTGACTTGCAGCTACATTATTCTGATCTCTGCCTCTGCCGTCACAGGGCCGCCATCTTTGTCTGCATGTGGCTCTTCTAAGGGCACCAGTCAGTGGATTTAGGACCCACTAATTCAGCATGACCTTATTTTAATTATAATATCCACAGAGACCCTGATTCTGATAAGGTCACATTCTGAGGTTCTGGGTGGATATGAATTTGGAGGTGGGGGGGGACACTGTTCAACCCAGTATAGATGATATCGATGAAGAAAGATACAGAGAAATGTTTACAAAGTATTTCTCATTTTAAAAAGGTGGTTATAAAGCAGCAGGTCTCATGTTTTATAAAGATCCTAAGTGGTGTATTCACATCCTGCAAGACTGGGCACTTCACCAAAACAGTTATCAGTGGGAATGAATAGTTAAAGGCTTGAATAGTTTTAATTGAGATAATGAATTTCTCTTTTCTAAATTTTTAGCAATGAACATGCATTTCTTTGATAACACGATAAAATAATGAGCCTTGCTAACCTAGGGTTTCAAATCTGTAGGTTTAAAAGAAAATTAATGTGTTTTTTTTTTTTAATTTTTTTTTAATGTTTTATTTATTTCTAGGAGAGAGAGAGAGACAGCGTGAGCAGGGGAGGGTCAGAGAGAGAGGGAGTCAGAGACTGAAACAGGCTCCAGGCTCTGAGCTGGCAGTCAGCACAGAGCCCGACGCGGGGCTCGAACCCACGAACCACGGGATCATGACCTGAGCAAAAGTCGGACGCTTAACCGACTAAGCCACCCGGGCGCCCCAAGAAAATTAATGTTCTTGATCGCCACAGCTTTTGTTTAATTGGTTAAAAGTGTTTTAGGGGGCTCCTGGGTGGCTTAGTCGGTTAAGCGTCCGACTTTGGCTTAGGTCATGATCTCGCGGTTCGTGGGTTCGAGCCCCGCGTCGGGCTCTGTGCTGACTGCCAGCTCAGAGCCTGGAGCCTGTTTCAGAGTCTGTATCTCCCTCTCTCTCTGACCTTCCCCTGCTCACCCTGTCTGTCTCTCTCCTAGAAATTAAAAAAAAAAAAAAAGTATTTTAGAATTTGCAAAGTTCAAAATAACATTTTTATTATTATTATTTATTTATTTATTTATTTATTTAATGTTTTATTTATTTCTAGGAGAGAGAGAGAGATGGTGTGAGCAGGGGATGGTCAGAGAGAGGAAGTCACAGACTGAAACAGGCTCCAGGCTCTGAGCTGGCAGTCAGCACAGAGCCCGACGTGGGGCTCGAACCCACGAACCGCGAGATCATGACCTAAGCGAAAGTCGGATGCTTAACCGACTAAGCCACCCAGGCGCCCCTTATTTATTTATTTTTATTAAAAGTTTATTTACTTAGTTTGAGAAAGAGACAGAGAGGGGGAAAGCAGGAAGGGAGAGATAGAATCCCAAACAGGCTCTGTGCTGTCAGTGCAGGGCCCGACTTGGGATTTGAACTCACAAACTGAGATCGTGACCTGCCCACGATCAAGAGTCGGACACTTACCCGACTGAGCCAACCAAGTGCTCCTCAAGATATATCTTTAAATACGTCAGTTAAAATGAAGGCTATTTCAGAGTTGAGTATTTCTAGATATAAGGTAAATTTTTGTTTTTCAAAATTACAGATCCTTTGATTTGATTTGAGATACACAGGTTTGACATGTACGTAGTGTTTACTGTCCTTTGCGTTACTAAAATTTCACTCGCAGGCACAGTTGTCTTAGGTAAGCAGAAACTCAAGAACTTTCTAGCTACACCTCTTCAGAGCACTGGTGAGATCACTGACATGAAATTTCCCTTGGTGTTTCTTGTTTCCCTAGGCAAGGAATTGTTCCTCCAGGTCTCACAGAAAATGAATTATGGAGAGCAAAATACATCTATGACTCAGCTTTTCATCCGGACACCGGTGAAAAGATGCTTTTGATAGGAAGAATGTCAGCTCAGGTTCCAATGAACATGACCATCACAGGTTGTATGATGACATTTTATAGGTAAGTTATAGAAATATGACAGTAGTTCATTTTATATCACAGAAGCTTCAAGTACAGTTTTGCATGTAAACAGTTTCTTTGAAAGAAATGTCACGTCACATTGAGTTCCATTTTATATAAATGTTGTAGCCCTCTGCGGTAGTTTTCACTTTTCCCTGTGCCAAATAAATAGTATTCTCTTTGTTGTTTAAAAGGAGACTGGGTTTTTCCCTAAATCTGAGACCAAAAGAAAATGAGATGGAGAAAGAAAATTAAAAAGTCTTCGAAGCAAATTCTCCTTGGAATCCATGCATATGACACAGATAAGTGTAGGCGCAGCTGTAGCCATAGACATTTAGGCTTGCGCACGCCGGTAGGAGGCATCAGCGCTACTTCGCCTGCAAATGGCTTCTCCCCTCCCCACCCCCCCCAGCCCCCCCAGCCGAGAGAAGGGACCTGACATTTGTTGAGTGCCTACTGTATGCATGCCAGGCTCTCTACAGATTTAAGATAAAATTGAAGGAAGATAACTTGATCCTCACCGTAGCCCTTCAAGCTTGGCGTTACTCATATCTAAGGAACGAGGGAGCAAGACCCACAGGGTGAGAGTCTGCTCTGCCATTTGGGTCTGAAGCCCTCGACCCAGCATACATGGTCTCTGACCTAGTGCCCTCCTTCCGCAGTCCGTCTCCCCCCTGGTCACTGGAGTTCACGTTTTCTGTTCTGCACAGCGGCTGGGTCACAGGCGATGGCCGGTATGTGATGGATCGCTCTGTTTTAGGACCACGCCGGCGGTGCTCTTCTGGCAGTGGATCAACCAGTCCTTCAACGCCGTGGTCAACTATACCAACAGAAGTGGAGACGCCCCCCTCACTGTAAAGTAAGGCTGTAAGACCTAACCGGTCCCTGCGCTTGTTCAGTGTGCACTGGATTCCACGCCGTATGAGCTGTCTATGCTGCTCAGTGTCAGGGGGCAGTTTTCAGCCCTTTCTTCTCCTTCCTTCTAGTCTTGCCCAGCCTGCCCTCTTAGATGGGACTCCACAGCCTCAGGCTCCCCCTGCAGAATGCACGGCAGGCGGTCCTGGGGCAGCCTGGAGCAAGCGACAGGTTGTGCCTCCATCTACCCTGAGCCTGTGGCCAGACAGCGGCATCCAAAGTCACAGCTTCAGTGTGTGATCTCTGCAGAAATCAGGGAGACTCTCACCTAGGATTTGTCTTTTCTGGGGTTTTTTGATGGTTTTATTATTTATTTTTGAGAGAGAGAGAGTGTGTGTGCATGCAAGCATGAGCAGGGGAGGGGGCAGAAAGAGAGGGAGACACAGAATCTCAAGCAAGCTTCAGGCTACGAGGTGTCAGCACAGAGCCCGCCACGGGTCTCAAACTTGTGAACCACGAGATCATGACCTGAGCCGAAATCGGACACTTAAACAACTTAGCCACCCAAGCGCCACAGAATTTGTTTTTAAGTCACCTGCAGAGCCAGTCCTGTAAGACACTGTTTCGACAGGCTGAAGTGATTAGTTAACCAAAACTTTCAGCCCAACTTGTACAGCACTTCAGAGTGTTTTCTTTTTTTGTTGTATCACTTCACACGGCTTTGGACAGTCCACAGTCTTCTGCCTGTGAGTGGATCAAAGGCTGTGGAAATCCACTGCCAGCAGTGTTCATCACACCTTCTCGTTTCTTCCAACGCTTTGACTTAAAATTTATTTTAACGTGAGAGAGAAGTGCTGTGCTTGGCCAACTGTCGAGGATGGGACATGCAGCATTCGATACGAGAGGCTATAGCATTTTAAGAACAACAGCGGTGCAGGCGTACTTCCGGTGTGTGTATCTCCATTTGAAGAAGCATCTTTCACCTAAGCAGACATGCAGCCAGCATGTCAACCAGGCCGCCCCTCCCCGCGCCGTGGCATCGTGCCCATGCACAGACCCTGCATCCCACCCCGGAACCTGCTCCCCACAGCCGCTCGTCACACCTGGCAGTCGGCTTGTGCGGAGGGGGGGCCCCTTCTCCGGGGCCTGCTTGCCCCCCTTCTGCATTTCTGTTTGTAGAGTGACAGTGAGTGTTGTTTTGTGGGCGCTCCGCTCTCAGTCACAGCCTTTCACATTTTCCCCTCAGTTCTCCAGGAAACGCCGAACCCAAGCTTCCTGCCGTGTGCTCATGACTCACACACTGTTCTTTCTCTTGCTTTCCAGTGAATTGGGAACAGCTTATGTTTCCGCCACAACTGGAGCCGTAGCAACAGCTTTGGGACTCAACGCGTTAACCAAGGTACCCGGATTCTCGTTTCTGCAGTGAAGCTTCTTCATTTCCTCCCACCTGCCTGGCTCCAAGTCTCTCGATCATTTCCCAAAACAGTTCAAGTGCAGTTGTGTCTTCCAAGGAGCTTGGGAAGGGCTGTCACCAACACCATGTGCCCAGCCCCTGGTCTGTCCCGGGCACTGGGCCCAGTGCCCCCGACCCTAACTGCCTGCTAGAGGCTGTGTGCGGAGGAGCATGGCTGTGCCCACGCCCCCAGAGAGGTGGGGATGCCAGCGCCTGAGCTCAAGGCTGCAACTCCAAAGCCTCCCACCCGGGTCCGGCAGCCACGCTAAGCTGTCGGGTGTCACGGAAGCGTGCCCGTGCTGGAAACAGACAGATGCCACCCGGCCATGAGTTTTGAAAGTACTCCTGGCCAGAATTTCCGTGCACATGAGGCCCTGGCTTGTTAGCGGTGTTCAGGGGGAATGAATATCCACATCCCATTAAGACCGTGCTTTCGGAATTCTCTTTCCTGTAGCATGTCTCACCACTTATAGGACGTTTCGTCCCCTTTGCTGCCGTGGCTGCTGCTAATTGCATTAATATCCCGTTAATGAGGCAAAGGTAAGATCCATGCGCAGTCTCAGAAAGGGTGCTTGACGGTGGAGTCCCTTGTAATAATTAGTTTTGTTGAAACTTGTAAAAATTAACATTGAGAGTTGCGGATGGAGTTATATGAGACCTGGGGTTAGCTTCAAAGTAATCTGCTGTGGGTGCAGAGATGGGCCCATTAATGAAGGAAGCTTAGCCATGACTTACTAATTACTAACGTAGGCTGTGGGTATGTTAGATTAGTCTGTCTACTTCTGCGGAGTAAAAAGTTTAATACGTGTGTCCTAAACTAACATTTATTTGTGCTAGAGCTAGGCAAAGGTCTATGCATAGAAAGTGGATTCTCTAAAATAGGTTCTCCAAGAAAAAGCATTTTGGAATGGATAATGAGAAAGGGTAAAAATAAGAGCTATAATGTGAGTGTCAGTAAGTAGAGTTAAATGTCCAGTAGTGCCACATACTAGTGATTCCTACATCAGTCTAATCAGTTGACTTACTAATGGCAGATTTTTTGTATCTGCCTCTCATTTGAAAAGCTGCTCGAGTTTGTAGGTGAGCAGAGGAATTAGCCTTATCCCTCAAAGTTAGCGTACTCGCCCTTTGAGTCATATTGTTATTAAAAACACAGCACTTTTTTTTAATGGAGTTCACTAGTGTTATTTTACTTCTGTGCCTGCCGTGCAGCTTGTTCGTGGTATTTGAAAACAGACACGTTAGTGCCAAAAATGACACCCAAGTGTGTACTCGGATTATGGGGGACTTGATCTTCCCTAGCGCAGTGCGATTTCCAGCCCTGTCACCAGAGGGCATCTGTGAACTTCTTTGCCTGTGTTCTGCTCCGCAGGGAACTCAAAGTCGGCATCCCGGTCACAGACGAGAACGGGAACCGCTTGGGCGAGTCGGCCAATGCTGCAAGGCAGGCTATCACACAGGTGGTCATCTCCAGGATTCTCATGGCAGCCCCGGGCATGGGTCAGTAGCCCCCTGTCAGCCAGCCCTGGCTGTGGTCCGAGGGGCGGGAGGCCACACAGCAGTTGGGGCAGGGGCATGGGGTCATCCTTCTCAGGCTTCCGCTGCACGACACCAGGCGCAGTGGGGCGCTGTCATGTGCTAGGTGGAAGCTGGAGAGGGCCAGCAGTGGCGGTGGGATGGCTGGGGACACCGACCAGGAAGCTGGCCCACCATAGCAGGCCAGTGGTGGGGACAGGTCAGGGCCTGGGCGGCGACCGTACGGGTTATGAGAACCTGAAGGCGGAGAATCTGATTTCTGTCACTCTTTCTTCAAAAGAAACTTGGAAGAGTTCTTGAATCGGAAAAATTTCTACTGGAGATTTATTTGTATCAGTCGGAGCCCTTAGAACACACGCCATGTCGGGTTGGTTAGAGCAGCTCGTAAGATGTGCACCAAGCTTCTACTCCATTTTGTTCGCGGGGCTGGGAGTCACCATGAGCCACGCCCGGAGCCTGCCCTGTGTTTACTTCCTCCGAGACACTCTGGTCCTCCCCTAGGGCTCCCCTCAGACCAAAGGCCGAGAGAAGGTTCTCAGACTTGCTCAGAAACCAGAGGGTCTAGGAGGTCTAGCGCTTGTTTACAGAAACAGATGGAAACTAGTATGATTAAGTTCATCATCTAAACTGAATGCAAAGAGCACTTGGCTGTTAAGCTCTCGAGGGAAGCCCACTTCATCAGCCGCTGTCAGGTTGCCCCGCAGTATGTTTTGTCGTCTTTAAGTTCGTTTTGTCTTTGTGAATCTCATCAGGGGGCACGTAGGAGTAGGCAATGAAAGTTGAAGAAAAAGGCCTGAAGGGAAACTCTGAGGGACATTAGAGTGGCACCCCAGCGTACGGGGACGATCTGGTCTCACCCCTATTAACTGACTTAACAAGGGCGCCCTCACAGCTTCCTCCGGAGACAGCGGTGAATGCTGTGGAGGTGGGTGCGCCGTGGAAGCCCCAGTCCTGAAACATAGGCCAGGAGTCCCCTGAGTCTGGCGCCGGCACGCCGTCCCCGACCTCCGAGGGCTCGGCGCCCTCCCCAGCGCGCCCGCTGAGCCCGGATCTCCAGATTGCCACGGTCAGGCTTGCACCCCTGCTCCCACCCTGCGTTCACTTAGGGTTTTAGTTTTGTTCTTTCTCATTTTGAAATATAAGGTTCCCCTTTGGGGTTCAGCCAGCCCAACGGATCTATTTCTAGAGGCTTGGTTATTTTAAACGTTATTTAGTCGTCAGAGAAGAAACACAATCTTTCTATCCCAGTGAAATCTATAGAGGCAACTGCCATGTTGAAGGGGTCGATGTAACAGTTTAGTCTGATGGAAGCGATGAGTAAATCATAAATGAACTACCACTCCCCGAAGTCTTACGTGAATTATTGTATCCAGCCATCACAGCCAGTTTGATAAATTCGCCCCACCTTATTGATGAGGAAAACAGAAAGCTGCGGCTCAGAGAAGTTAGGTAACTTTTCTAAGCTCACTCAAGGCAGGAGTCTTTTCTTCTTCTTCTTTTTTTTTTTTTTTTTGAAGGAAGACTCTTTATGCTGGACTCCATGTGGGATGGGTGCCTGGGGGAGATCGCATCTGTTTTATTAACACAGGGGAGAAAAGTCCCCGATGTTTGTACTATTGCATATTTAAAGTGAAATGTAAAGCTCCCTTCAGGATTCTAAAGTTTTCTGGCTGGTAAAGACCATCACATTATTTTTAATTTTTTTTAACATACTAAAGTCTCAAAGAATTACTGCAAATAATTTTCACTCTGCCAGTGAAAATAGCCTAAAAGTGACATAAGCATTTTATAAAATTGTTGAAAAAAAAATGTAAGCTGAAAGTGAATATCAAGACTTAAGTGGATCTGTCTTTACTTCCAGCCATTCCTCCATTTATCATGAACACTTTGGAGAAGAAAGCCTTCCTAAAGGTAAGCCTCCTCCACCCCAGCCTCTCTAGTTCTACTCATCTCTGCCTCAAACCCTTAGCTTCCTCTGGGACTTCAAACTATGCAGCGTATTTCCTTCACGGCGGGTAAAGCATTTGAAGGCTGTTGGCACTCAGGCACTTGCGTAACTAAAATGGTGTCTCCAGGGACATTTTGCTTCTGATCTCAGATATTTGAAAAAGCTTTCGTAAATGGGAGGTGGCTGCTCACTTCTCGAGAGGCCATGCCCTCGGGATGAATGACACACTTCTCTCCATCATCACTGGGATGCCTGGCAAGGCGATGACGAAGACATGGTGTGAGTTTGGAGTGATGGGTTTATATGCCACTATGCCGACTGTCAGAAATGGGAAAATCGTTTAGAGCACTAGCTTTGTAGAACCCTGAGTATAGTTTGTTTGTTTGGTTTTTGGTGATCGTATCTAGTAAGTCATTAATCTGTCAGCCACCTCCCCTCAAGGTCTTAAAATATTGCAGGATGAAACTGTGACCAGGGACCCCCAATGCTTCTACACTGCTGTTTGTAGTGTCTGCGGTTTAAAGCAATAGTGTTCGTGCACCTTCTTCATTTTCTAGTTCCCAATAAGTGGGCTACAGTAGAGTAGGGTGACTCACAGGGCTCACGCGGTTTAGAAAGTGGCCTTGTCAGATCTGCCGGGAGAAGGGAGGCAGGCTCCTCGCTGAAGGAACAGGTGTGTTGCGGCAAAAACCGCAGCTGTCTTGGGGTGAATGGTTTGGGGTCTTGGAAGCAGAAATGTAACAGCAAAGGGACACTAAAACGCTTTGAAAAAGGACCTAGTTCACAGGCCAGATGCTTCCTGATTGATTTCATGATTTGGAGGATTCTGATGGGCCCCAGGAGGAAAGCTGTGGCCATCGCTAAGTGAACACTTCATAAACACCTGGAATACAATTATGTTCTTCAAGAGGTAAGCCCAGAAGGGTGCAGTGAGGAAACAGTAATGTTGAGTGCCTCACCTGACCCATGTACCCGGTCTCTGGCCTGCCCGTGCACCAACCCCACGTTAGGGAAAGGGAGCCCTCTCTCCAGTACCTTCTCTCATAGTCTTTCTGGGGCGCATGGACGAGTTCTCTTCCCTGAGCAGCATCCCTTAGCAGTCTTGCACATCAGTATAAATCATGCAGTGGGGTGTCAGAGTGGCCCTACAGCCATGGAACTGTCCCCAACTACAAAACTGTTATACGCATGTTTTTAAGCAGTAAAGCTGTTGGTATAGAGCAAAATGTCATTGTGGATTTATGTGACATTTTATCTGCTTCACTGAGCTGTGATTTTAAGAATTAATGAAAAAGTTTTGCCCAACTCTCTTTGTGGTGCAAAGCTTAGAGAAGATGGACTTTTAAAAGCTGCTAATGGATTAGTTTACATACTTGAATAGTGACTGCATCCTAAAACTACCAAATTACACACACATTTGGCATTCATCAGCTTTCACGTCTCCGTGCTTTTCAGAAAATCTGAGGAAAATTAATGCAATACTCCTTCCTCTGTCCATCCCCGCTGTACTTAATGGGAAGCGGTTTCGGCTTTGAGGGAAAAAAACCTATCGAATTAATTTAAATGGGGTTTTTCAACATCATTCTTCAGGATGCGAGTCTTGAGTGGCCCAGGCAGTACATGCATAACTTTGCAGACATTGAATCGATGCCCCGTCTTCTTCTCTGCTGGCTCTCGATCTGGAAAGGCCTTAGAATTAGTGTTTCTGCAAGGGCATATGTTGGCCCAGGCAGCCTTTCGGCTTTACCTGGTTGACCGTTCCTAAGGTGTTGGCATGCCAATTTCAGGAGCAGTGGAAAATCAGGATACATCTAACCCCCCACTCCTGCCGCACTGAAGAAAAAATCTGGTTTTTCAAGCAAGACCAGATTTCTAGGTTGGTTACAAGACTTGAAAGTTGTCATCTCCCATAGTTGGCCTGACAGTAAAAGCGACGCTTTTGCAAGAGACGAGTAATCATTGTGGCTCATTCCACCCAGAGTGTGACAAGGCTATGATTATCACAAATCTGCAGGTGACTCCGAAGGCAGCCGGGAGGCCACCTTCAGTGACCACATCCCCACCTCTGAAGCCTTCCCGTTCTCTTCTGTCTCTCAGAAGCCACCCAGCACCCCTTTAGCAGGAGAATCTCGGCAGCCTGGCTCTGGAACAGAGGCTCCGAGCCTTGCCCCCTCCCTTGTGGGCAGGACTTTATTCTGCAGAGTCCAGCCCCAGCCTGTGGGTACGCGGCACATGGGTATCCTGATCCCGGCTAGGGACCCCAGAAATTCTATGGGAAAATCTGCATTTGAAACTATACCAATGCCGAGAAGTTAGGTTGCTGGAGAAAACACATGGAACTGAGGCTGGTACATCATTCCCCCGGTTCAGTCGTGCCTTGGCGCGCCTGGGGCCTCAGCGTTGAGGGAAAAGTTGCTGTAGTTACTCTGAGTGACAAACGCTGGATAGAAGACACCGTTGGGCATTGTTACAGCCTAACAGCATTTTCTTCGTGAAGGAAGCAGCAAATGATCCAGGCACTTAACCGACCCCCCCCCCCCATTGCCACTCTCTTTTAGGCTTTTTCAAATTAATCAGTGAGTACGTATTTTGTTTTCCTCCCTGTCTCAGCTTGCAGGTTTTAGCTTTGCTTGATTACAGATACTTAGTAATAATTTGAAGGTGTGCCACCTCATACACCCTTCAGGGAGAAGCCCTCCGCCTGCCCCGCTCCCCAGCCTGGCCCCCTGCCCCTGACCTGGGGCTAGGAGAGGCCACAGGCTGCAGACCTCCCCTTCCACCCCTTCCCCCTTCCCCCTCCCCACTACTGAGGCAAGGTTGAGAGAGGCGGTCAGAGTAGCTCAGTAGATAAGTCCCAGTTTCCTGCTAGCCCCCCGGGGGTCTGGTTGAGGCTATACCTCTTCAGATCTCGGGGGAGGATGTTGTTTTGAAATAGCAATGACTGAACGTTAAGCTATTCATACGCACATTCCACTCCCCAAGTGCAGGGTCACTGTTACACTCAAATACTGCATTTTGCACACATAGAGAGCTCCCATGGACTGAGCTGATAGTGTAGCTACTACTAAAACATAGGCAGAGGTGGCTTATATTAACATCCATTTGTTTCCATCTTCAGAGCACTTTCACATGCATCCTGAAAGACAGGCTTTACTGTGCTCCTTTTATGGAGGTCCCAGAAATCATTCAGCAGTTCATATCGTCCACATGGGTGGTATCTGCCTCGCCTGGCCCCCTGATTGCTCCCACAGCTCTGGCGGCTACATGTGCCCCTCTGTGAAGATGCATTTACCTGGGTTGTAACCTCGGGCATGACCAAACTCCTCTGCCAACATGAAACAAATGGAACATTCTTGGCTTTTTTAATGGTGAGCTCAGGGAGCACTCCACATGACTCATCCTTTGCCCTGTGCCTTATCTTTTCCTGAGCAGAGTGCCAGAAAAAAGCATCAGCTGTGGGCAGGTGACTCACAGAATCTTTGCAATAAACCGAAACGTTCACTGCCTAAAATCTGGCATTTTGAAGAATGGTATTCTCGAAGAATAACTGCCACGGTCACTTGACCTTGGCATTTGCATTAGGAATAAATAAAGTGAATAGGGTTTAGATCAGATACTAGTTCCTCATTCCTTAATTCTGCTTCTTCTTTATTCCCTTTAACAAAGGTGGACAGCTCTGTCTACTTGGTAGATTCTCAGGACTTTCTGTTAATTAAGTGTGAGTGTGGCATTTATTTGTTCATCCCCTCATGTAGTTACTCAGCAGCCTTTTGCTGAATGCCTGTTACATGCCAAGCAATGGGCTGGATGCTTGAGTCATAGAAACAGAGCCCTGCTCTCAGGGGCCAGATGGCACCGTGATGCAAAGAGGCATAAGGCTGTCGTTCCAATACTTGGTGGCTGCAGAATGCGGCATAGAGGGAATAGAGGCAGTGTCTCCCCCGAATGCAGGAGGTGGGCAGAGACTTGACTGCTGATCAAGGACACATGGTTCACAGAAGCTCAGGGAAGACACACAGCATACCTTATTGGGAAACTTCCAGATGGCCAGGCTGTGGGCTATGTATAGGGAATTGACTGTACCATATATAAAAATTAACTCCCCACGGTTCATAGACTCTAAACTTAAAAATCTACAATTGTAGAACTTCTAGCAAAAAATAGAAGAGACCATCTTTGAGGCTGAGAGTTAGGCCAAGATCCCTTAGACACAACAGCAAAGGCACAGTCCATAAAAGAAAAATTGATAAACTGGACTTCATCAAAATGATAAAGTTCTGTTTTTTTGAAAACTCTAAGGAGATGAAAAGGCAAACAGACTGGGAGAAAAATCTATGCAAAGCTTGTATCTGATAAAGGACTTCTATCCAGGAGATATAAAGAGCCCTCAACACTCGCTCAGGAAAACAACCCAATTTAAAAAATGAGCAAAAGGTTTGAACAGACATTTCACCAAATATATCTATATCTAGTAACACATGAAAAGATGCTCGGTATCTTTAGTTACTGGGGAAATTCAGATTTAAACTCCATGAGCTACCACTAAACACCTACAGGAATGGCTAAAATCGAAAAGACTGACCAGAGCCAATATTGGTAGCAATGTGGAGAAACTGGAGCTCTCATATCCTGCTAGTGGGAATGAAAAACAGTACAACCACTTTAGAAAATAGTTTGATAGCTTCTTAAAAGGTGAAACAGATGCTTACCGCCTGATCCAGCAATGTCCCTCCTAGGTGTTTATCTCCGAGAAATGAAAGCACGTGTCCATAAAAGATGGATGTTCATGACAGCTTTATTTGCGATCTCCAAAAACTGGAAACAGCCCAAATGGGCATCAGCAGGAGAAGAGATTATCAAATTGTGCTGTATGCATGCAGTGGAATACCTAACCCAGCAAGAAAATGTAATGAACTATTGATACATGCAGCAGCCTGAATGAACCTCAAAATGATTACACAAAGGAATATATTCTGTACACAAAATGCTAGATAATATAAACTGGTACATAGTGACCAAGAAGAGATCAGAGGCTGCCAGGGAATGGGATGCAGGGTTTCAGAAGGACAGAAGTTGCCCAGGGCAGAAGGAACAAGGAACGCCTTAGGGATGGATGGCTGTGTTCATTATCTTGATTGTGGTGATGGCTTCACAGCCAAATACATGTGTCAAAACTAACACTGTGCACATCAGATATGTGTGATTTTCCATATGTCAGTAAAGCGATTGGGGAAACGATAATGGCAGAGGGAAGACTTTGGAGTCCTATTAGCTTTTTGCACTTTTACCACATTGAATACATACCTTCTAAATTAATGGTTACTGTCTCTAATTCATTGAGATAGCCTCTGTTTGCACAGTTCGAAGTGTGTGAGCATCTAAGGGAAGACCAAACATCCACAGCTCCCTGAGTCTCAGGCTAAGTGCTATTTAAGAAGTGGGGATGGATTAAGCAGACAGGGTACTGGAGAGGAGTCAGGAGACATGCAGGTTGGGTGAAGTCAGAATTCTCCAGGATCCTTGTCATTCCTGAGAGCCTTTCCATCGAAACCATTGGCACGAACTACAGTCATCTACAGTCCGCCTTTCACTTGTACACTTCCTTCTCTGAGATGACCCGCGGCTGCTCTCTGGGATAACAAGCTAGCCCCCTTTGCTTCAGACAAGAGCCCACTTGAAATAAGAAGGCCACTCTCGAGCTCAAGTTCATCCTTCACAAAGAGTCCTTCAGTGCTCAGCTCACCTTCCCATCACCCAGCGCAGATGTCCCAAGTCTGGGCAGTGCCAGGGTGGGGATTTACATCTCCTGATGACAATCCATTATCACTCAGAGCTAGTTGCCCAAGATACGGCATGTCCTTTTCTTACTGTCCTTGGTGGGGTGGGCGTGTCCGCTCTTGATGACATTTCTCCCTTCCTCTCTAGTACATGCCTCTCTCCCCTCACACTACCCTGCGTGACGTGCCTTTTCTGCAGAGAAGTCTTCTCAGGGACCAGGGTATGCCTCTCACGCAAGCATCCTGGGGGTCAGGTTTTTCTAACAGCTTGTGTTGACTCTTCGCTAAGTTGGCTGATGTCATAACAACCAGTTCACAACTTGGTTGCAGATGTTTCAGTGGCCTTGTTTCTATAACCATATATCCTGCCGTTCTTTATATTGTGTATTTCAGTACCACTTCTTTTTGAAAACTAAAAAGCTAACAGTGCTTGTTTTCCAAAAGACCAACCAGCTCATTCATTTCCATTAAAAAGAAAAAGTGACAGGCAAAAGTTTTCTGTGCCAGCAACAGTTTTAACCATATTGACAGCAACTAAGAGCAAGAAAGGGAAGATGCAGGGACAAGGGAAATGTTGGGTTTCTGGTACGTTCCAGGCACTGTACTAGGTGCCTAATGACTGATACCTGGCACGTCTCCTCCCACACACTTTGAGGACACCCGTTATGATCCTCATTTTGCAGATAAGAAAACCAGAGCTTGGAGAGGTTGGGCTCTGCCAGCCCTTTCCCCACAGTCTGGAACGAACTGGCAGGGCAGAGATTAGGGTACGAGTTTGTCTGTCTTCCATGCCTGACACCAGACTGTATTGTGTTACAGTTAACAGCTAAACAGTAATGGTTTCTCTACCTGTTTAGAGCCAGACAGCTTTCAGATTATATGTGCAAGAGAGAATGAGAAGCCACTTGATCTTTGCATGGGCATTCGCTGACAGATCAAGGAGGCTGCAGGAAGTCAGAACTAACGTGCCTGCTGCAGTGTGTTCCCCAAATTTCACTAATCTGGGTCTCATAGTGTGGAGAGTTTCCTTCCCGCTAATCCGCAGGAAAAAGTGTCTAAGAGCCTGAATAAAAAGTATTCAAAATAATTTATTTCTCCACACAGAGGTTCCCTTGGATGAGTGCACCCATTCAAGTCGGATTAGTTGGCTTTTGGTGAGTGGAGTTTTATGTAATTAATTTCCTTTTTAAAGGTAAATATATAGCATAAGAAAGGCAAAGGAATGGGTAGATCACGTGAGAACAAAGTTTTGAAAGTGAGACCCAGAATAGATCCCAGAACTTACGGTCTTATGGTCTCAACAATTAGATAGATAGAAGCAAAGGGAAACCTACAAATTTGGGACTGTTTGTGTGATTCTTTTTTTTAAATGTTTATGTATTTTTGAAAGAGAGACAGAGTATGAGTGGGGGGAGGGACAGGGAGAGAGAGGGAGACACAGAATTCAAAGCAGGCTCCAGGCTCCGAGCTGTCAGCACAGAGCCCAACACAGGGCTCGAACTCACGAACTCACCAACTGTGAGCTGAAGTCGGATGCTTAACTGACTGAGCCACCCAGGCACCCCGTGTGATTCTTTTTTAAGCTCTGGATATTTCTCTGATTTTTTTAAAACTGATTTGGACAGTCCTTGGTAATAAAATTACACAAACGGGATGTATTTTTAGGAGGAAATATAATCAAAAGAAAAGGGATTGTTCTAAAAGTAAACTAGAAACAGGATCTGAAAGTGGACCATTGAAAATACTCTGATGTGTCTTGTTCTTCTCTTTCTTTTTTTTTTTAAGTTTGGTGTTTGCTACGCCGCTGTGTTGTGCTCTGTTTCCTCAGAAAAGGTATGTATTTGCTACTCTTCGGAATAATCACAAGTTTTACTCCTAAAAACCATTTGAAGACGCAGGTGCTGTCATTCCATTTCACTGCATGGACGTTGAGATTCAAAAAGAGTAATGAAGCCACATCTCTAAAGGGACAAGGATAGAGGCAGAAATCAAGCACACATCTGCTTAATTTCAAAACTCTCTTTATCTAGCTCTACCATCACATTTGAAAGTGCTTTATTCTTTTGTAAGCATCAGGTTAACTCTGGTACAAATTCGCTTTTATAGAAATTTGGATACGGCTTACTGTCATCCAGTCCATTGGCAAATGCAGCTGTAACACAGACGTAGTAGAATTTGGGATCCGCCCCAGGGACAGCAGCTACACACATTTAGCCTCCGGGATTGGTGTATTTGCTTCCCTTCTTCCTACGTAGTTTTTTGACTTAAAAGCCTTATCTTGTGCCTTCACCCCAGGCTACCCTTGAATCCTGCTTTTGATGTAAGAACTGGATTGAGGGGCATTAAATCAGCATCAGATAAATCTAGGTCTTCAGCCTCCTCCTGGTCTAACATGAAAGCACAGAGAGTAGCATTTTGTTGTTTGCCTTTTGTTTGAGGATTACCAGGCTCCTGTCTTCATGAGGCCTTCATGGGCCGACAGTCTTCAAACATATGGTCTTTCATGCCCTCGGCTTTCAAAGTATGATGAGGTGTGCTGGAACTAACTTAATCAGGTTCCCTCCACCTGAGGGAGAACTCCACCTTTCACCTGCTCTTTCACTTCTGTCTTTGACTCCTGCTGGCCTTAAACAGGTCACTAAATCTCAAGGACAGAGAGCCCTGTGTCATCTTGATGCCTAGAGCCATGCCCTCCCCTAGGAGAGGGTGGGACCTTCAGAACCCATTCTCCAAGCCCAAGGCAGACACATTGTTTTTCATCTCCAAAGAGGGATAATCATACCTATTTACTTGTTCAAACCCCAGCATCTCAGGGCTTAACATAAGAAAGTTTATTTCTCCAGCAAATACCAGTGCCCGACAGTTGACCTTATACTCAGTGACTTAGAAATAGTGTATGTGAAATGCCGAGACGAGCACCTAACTTTAAGTTATGATTAATCATATGTTATGATTAACTTAAAGTCTAGGTTTGGACATTAAATGTTTTTCTGTAAGTTCTAGTGCCATGAGGTCACCTGTCCTCGCAGACTACGCGGTTTCCACATTTGGGAGACCAGGAACACTTTTGTGTTCCTCTATCTAAAAATGGATCTTCTTACTCTGTTTTTTGTTTTGTTTTGTTTTGTTTTGCTTCTACATTTGTTAATTTTTCTTTTTTTTTTCTTACTCACCAGTTGCATAGAATAGGGTTATGCATGTTCCTTGGTTCATCACACCCTGTTTTTCTTGGTCCAAGCATGGTCCTATTTGATTTTACTTACTTTAATGATCCAGTGAACGTCCATGCATCCACCGCCCACTCATGAATAAAAAATTACCAGTAGTTTACATGCCTTTGGATGTTCTTCCCAGCCCATGCCTGTGCCTCCACCCCCCCGCCAGATTTAACCATTTTGCAGAACTTCATATTAATCACACAACTGCATTTAAGATTTCTTATTTTATGTATAATGTGTATACACACACATATGCATTGCTAACGTTGTTTAGTTTTGCCTCTTTGGAAACTTTTTAGACAAGGGTGTCACACTAGGTATAGCCTTTTGGTATTCGTTCCTTTTTATTCAGTGTCCTACGGTTAAGATTCCTCCACATTATTGCATGTGGCTAAGTTCATTCATTCGGACTGCTGTATAATCGTCCATTGTATAAATATTGCCACGGTTACCCATTCTCCCGTACAAATGAGAAGCAATACACACTCCTGATCAAAATATGTGGGAAGCAGCAAGTGTTGCTTTGAGAAAAGTGATTAGCTTTAAATGCTTATGTTAGAAAGGAAGAAGGCCCGAAAATCAATGCACTAAACATCCAACTTAAGTTCAAGAGGGAACAAAAAGAATAAACTCCAGGGAAAGAGAAAGGAAGGACGTAAGACCAGAAACAAAAAATAGAGGATCCACAAAGTCAAAAGTTGGTTCATTGGCAATAGTAATGGGACAGTCATCTTGTGGTGTTAATCGGAACAAATCAGTTTATGAACGAAAAAGAGGTATAACTAGAGATATAGCAGAGTTTAAAAAGATAAATGAGTAGTATTAACATTGTTATACCAGTAGATTTGAAAACAGGCAAATGGGCGAATTCCGGAAACATGTTTACAATGCTAAAACATTAGAAAGTCTGAATTGGCCTAGCACCATTAAGGGGGCTGAAATAGTGTTTAAACATCTTCCTACAAAGCAAACACAAGAACCAGGTGGCTTTACAGGTGGAGTTTACTCAGCTGCCAAGAAACATGTCACTCTAGTTTTATTTATTTAATTATTTACTTATTTTTAAATATTTCTTTATTTTCGCGCCTGGGTGGCTCAGTGGGTTAAGTGTTGACTCTTGGTTTCGGCTCAGTCATAGTTCCTGAGATCAGGCCCCATGTCAAGCTCTGCGCTGACAACTCAGAGTCTCTTTGGGACCCTCACTCCCTCCCTCTGTGCCTCCTCCATTCCCCAGCACATGCTTTCTCTTTCTCTCTCTCAAAATAAATTAATAAACATTTAGAAATAAAAGGCCAATTACATATAAAAATATTACCAGGTTTTCTTTCATAACTATTCTGGACAATTTTTCTTCATACTTTTATATAATAAATATGCATTTATAGCCAAAAAAAAATAAGCTTTGATATATATACGCATATAATACATTCAAGTACTCTTTTTATTTTTATTTTTTTATTTTTTTAAATGTTTATTTACTTTTGAGAGACAGTGTGTGTGTGAGTGGAGGAAGGGCAGAGAGAGAGGGAGACACAGAATCCAAAGCAGGCTCCAGGCTCTGAGCTGTCAGCACAGAGCCCGATGCAGGGCTCAAACCCACAGACTGTGATTTCATAACTTGAACCAGAGTCTTGACTGTTTAACCGACTGAGCCACCCAAGTTCCCCTCAAGTACTTTTTAAAAATTTATCAAAGACTAACAAATCATCTCTCAGTGGTGTGTGACTATGAGTGATGGTTTTTTTCTTGTAATTCTTAGTATTTTTTTTTTTTACTGTTTGTTTAGTTTTGAGAGAGAGAGCATGAGCAAGGAAGGGGCAGAGAGGGGGGTACAAAGGATCCACAGCAGGCTCTGCACTGACAGCAGTGAGCCTGATGCAGGGCTCGAACTCCCAAACTGAGATCATGTCCTGAGCCGAAGTCAGATGCTCAACTGACTGAACCACCCAGGCACTCCCATTTTAGTGTTTTCTGAAAGTTTTACAATAAGCATGTATTATTATACAAGGGACAAAAGCATATCAGTGCAAGTGAATTGTTAGTGTTAAAAATTCTACTAAATACATGTGTCTTTTTTATTACTGGTGAACATTAGGTGGTTTTCCATGGGCAGTGGCATTACCACACGTTGTGTGCCAGTACCAGCAGCGTCTGAAAGTGGCCTTGCTTACATTTTTCCCAGTGAGGAAGTTTGTAAGCTTTTAATAATTGTTGGGTTCTTGGGGTTCCTGGGGGGGCTCAGTCAGTTAAGCATCTGACTCTTGATTTCAACTCAGGTCATGATGTCATGGTTCATGAGATGGACCCCCGCATTGGGCTCTGTGCTGAAGGCATGGAGCCTGCTTGGGATTCGGTCTCTCTTTCTGCCCCTCCCTTGCTCTCTCTCTCTCTCTCTCTCTCTCAAAGCATAAATAAATAACCATTAAAAAAATAATAATTGTTGGGTTCTTAAGGTGCATTTCTTTGATTTTTATCAACAGTTAATTTCCTAAAATGGGCACTCATTTTTAGGGCCCAGGAAGCATTTTTCAAAGGAGACCCTGCTTTACAATACCAGTCATGGCAGGGGACGGGGGGTGCTGCAGGCAGGGGAGGTTTCCTTCTCTGTCGTCTGCAGATCCGGGTTCCCTGCTCTGTCTGTGTAATAATCCTGTCGTTTCTTCTTCATCCCAGTTCCATGTCTGTGACAAGCTTGGAGGCCGAGCTGCAAGCCAAGATCCGAGAGACCTGTCCTGAGTTACGGCGCGTGTACTTTAATAAGGGATTGTAAAGTGGGGGAAGAGACTCCAGCTTGTCCCACCTACCACAGCCTGGTGAGGAAAAGCCTGTTCAGCCTGGCTTCTCCCAGTGACAGAAACCTTTTAAAGATCCACATTAGCCTTTTAGAGGCGAGCTGCTCCCTACAGCACAGCACCTGGTGTGGGCCAGGCGCCCGACACCCGTCGGCTCCCTTACATGTGAATCACGGTGTAATTTACAGACATACCCTTCCTGTAGCTTTTATAGTCATTGTTTTCAAAGACAATACACCAGCCCTCACCCAGAGTTTTAAAAAGCACTGCTAGGCATAGAGTAGATGTTCAGTATATACTCAATAAATACTTGCCGGTAATCAGTGAGCAAAAAGGAAATCTGTTTGAAATACTGAATGTTTATCCTGTTCCTGTTTCCAGCCACTCAGCAGTGATTTGGGAAAACACAAAAGCTCTGAGGCTAAGGTGTGAAAAAATGACTCGTAAACATTAAGGGAAGTTTGCTTCCAGTTGGGCAGTGGTCAGCCCCGCGTAAATGGGTCTTTTGGATCTGTGGGATTAAAAGCTCCTCCATATACCTCCCGAAAGGGACGGTAATAGACAAGTGCGGTAAGCGGTCCCTGCTGTCCACAATTGTGTGCATTCCCATTGCTGGGTGTTTCCTTTGGTTGACTTCTAAATTTATTCTGTTTTACATTTTTAGGAAGTTAATCTTACCTTGCACTTGTTGACCTCAAGTCAGTGATTTACACCAAGTAATCAAATAACAGAAATGTTACACGTGTCAGATTTGGGAAGTATATTCAGTACCAGTGCTGTGTGACTGGGTTGAATCTGGTTGGTCTAATTTTTTAGAAGCGAGAGCCCAGCTCTGACTTAGCTACATGTCTTGTCATTCTTCTAGATCTCTTTGGCTTTCAGAAAGACATGGAAATAATGTGTATGTGAGTCAGTGAATGATTTTACTTGAATATTGTCTGTGATTTTCTGCCCTGTTTGAAAATAATGAATCCACGGACCGCTGTTTACATCATCTGTAGTAGCTTCACCTGTTTTTAACGTAACGGATTGTGTTCCCCGTCTATGGACGTGCCAGGCGTATGCCAGGTGGTGGTTCTGTTGGGTGGACCACTCGGTTCACTTGTAACTCAGAGACTTGTAAGTGGGAGAAGGAAAAATGGAGCAGCTAGTTGCAACAGATTTTTCCTGACAATGTGACCAGTCTGCATTTCCTCATAAAGAAAAAATGGTGTGCCTTGTGTCTGTGTTTCTCGTTTCTCTGAAAGGATTAGCGATCTGAAGCTTGGGGGCACTGTGAGCCTGCCTCTGTGCCAACAGCATTTTCTCTCTGAGATTTTGTCTTCAACCATTTGAGGCAAATTGGTTCCCCGTGACATTCTGATGTATTTTGCTGGCGTAGATGCTTCTCTTTAAACAGAGGTAATAGCCTGAAATTGAAGGCAGGTCTCCATGAGGTGCTGAAAGGGGGGCTTTTAACCTAAGCGCTCGCGGCCCACCCCGCCTGCCCCAGCTAATCTCTGAATTCACACACACACACACACACACACACACACACACACACACCCATTAACTGTTAGGTCCCTTTCAGAATCCTAACCTTCACTGAGATATTAATTAGCCACTGGCTTGAAGCTTGATGAACTAACCGAAATTTTGCACATACCAGGAAGATAGGGCCAAATCACTGTTGTGGAAAGGGTAATGGATATGGAGATGCGTCTTTTTAAACACTTACCGAGGCTTCCAACTCCTGATGCTTTTATATAGAAATATTAACTGTATCATTTAATCATGGTTTATAAAAAAGGAACAAATGAACCAAGATTGGCAATTTCGCTGATCTCTTAGAAATATCTTTTCTGGAGAAAAGTCCACATGAAGTGCAATGAGCTTATAAAGGTAGTTATTGGTAGTTCTAGTCACGTGTTGATTCTGATTGTACGTATTACTGACTGGCAGATTTTACTTCAGTATTAGCACAGTGCCTTTGCCAGTGTTGGAGTCCTTGTATTCTTTCAGTTCGACTGGATGAAATGTTAAATAAACTCAGAATGAAAATAAATTCTCTCTTTTATTTGTACGTAAAGAGCGATGCAGTTTTTGTGTTACCATCGATGGTACTACCTTCCATTCAAACTTAGCATCTGGTTACCATCGGGAACTCCTAACGAGGAGACTGTTTTGTATGCTGCCTTTGGCAGGAAATATTTTCCTCTTTGGGGCTACCAGTCTCCCACTTTCAGGAACACCGTCTGCAGAGCACCCATCCCCTGCTGGCCCCCTGCGGAGTCTTCCAGCAACATTTGTTATGAGCCCAGGGAGGGGGATGTGATTCTGCCTTAGATCCTATTGCCCCTGGGTGATGAGGTGAACTTGCTTTCATACTGTTTGTCAGCTGCTAATGTGGAACTAGCTTTTGCTGTCATTCACAGAGAAAATCTAAGTTAACCCAAGATTGGGGAGTGCCTTATTAATAGACTTAATAAAAGATTGAGCCTTATAACCCTCTCGTTCACGGCTCTTCATCTGTTCTGCTACCATCCCTCCATCCATCACTTAAATTAATTACATTCAAGAGCGTGGCTCCAGAAGTCACAGCCGGTAGAATCTTGGTGTTGTACCCACTTTGGAAATCGATGCATTTGGGCGACTGACCTTCTCTGTGACCTTCAGTTTTCTTTGTTTGCCTTGGTTATATGGAGAAAAGAATTGAATCTACTCCACATAGTTGTTGCAGACATGAGCAACACGATGCCTGTTCAGCAGTGAGCATATTGCCTGGCACATAGTAAACGTTCAATGAATGGCTGTCCATTGTATATTTATGAGTTCTGGAGACACAGATTCTGCATTCAGAATACCAGTTCATCAGTGTTAATGGTAAGGCTTTAGGACCCCAGCAACTTTTCCCAGAGAGAACCCACAACCCGACTAAAAATGCCAGATTAAAATCGTCAGACGGAGACATTTGGATCCATCCTATTAAAGGTTTTGCCTAAACAAGACTGAGGTAGGAAGGAGACAGTGGGGCTATGGTGGTAAAGTGCATGGCCAAGGCTGCTCCCAGTCAGCAGAAAACTATGGCACGGCCAGGATCAGACAGCCAGACTTCCAGCCCTGTCCAGAAGAGTGGACGACTGGAATACTCGATAAAATTAGTTTCTCTCTTGCATGCAGAATTTCACTGAAAGCTGAAGAAAAATAGGGTTATGTTCTGCTGTGATGAATATAAGGTGCCACTTAAAATGTAGAGATTCAAAGTGTGGCCCATAGACTAGAATATCCACATGTGTGTGAAATGCAAGTTCTCGGGGCACCTGGGTGGCTCGGTCACTTAAGCATCTGACTTTGGCTCAGGTCATGACCTCACGGTTCACAAGTTCGATTCCCATGCTGAGCTCTGTGCCGACAGCTTGGAGCCTGGAACCTGCTTCGGGTTCTGTGTTTCCCTTTCTTTCCTCCCCTTCTCCGCTCACATTCTCTGTCTCTCTCTCTCTCAAAAATAAATAAACATTGGGGGGGGAGGGGGAAAGGAGAGAAATGTAAGTTGTCAGGCCCCACCCCAGACCTGCCAAACTAGAATGTGCAGGATAAAGGAGCCCCAGGAGCCCTGTACATATCACAGTTTGACAAATTCTGGCTGTAAAAGCCCAATCTCTTGGCGTTCCCCAAGATCTGAGTGTCCTTGAGTCAATTTCAGATCAACCTACAAGTTCCTATGAACTTGCATATCTTGCCCCTCGCAGAGTCCAACAAAGTATCGAGGCTCAGTGTTGACGTGCTTAGGGCACCAGTGTCAATCAGCTTACCGGAACAGATATTTCTGTTTTGTCCACTGCCATGTCTCCAGCACCTAGAACACCTGTCCGTGCGATCACTAGGTTCAAACTGGACTCTTTCCAGGAATCTGAAAAAGTTTCCTCCCATTTCCTTGCAGAAAAGAATCCATTTTGTGCCACCACCAGGATGTGGCAGGAACGGAGTAAGGTTTTCTGGGAATGGAGCCCTAAATGAACATCGTCCCTGGAAATTGAGAGGGGAAATGGCTGTCAGCAATCAAGCTAAAGCCATTGTTATGGGAGCACTCCTTTGTCACTGAGGACACTGTTGTCCCTAAAGCCTCTCGAGCAGAACCGCATTTAATCCTCAAGGAGCCCATCACATCCCCATCTCTTTAAAGAGAAGGAGCATCTAAGTGGCTCAGTCAGTTAAGTGTCCAACTCTCGATTTTGGCTCAGGTCACGAACCCAAGGGTCGTGGGATCAAGCCCCATCCTCTGTGCTGACAGAATAGAGGCTGTTTGCCATTCTCACTCCCTCTCTCTCTGTCCCTTCCCTGCTCGAGCATACATGCTCTGTCTCTCAAAATAAATAAACTTAAAAAAAATGGAACGTGAGGCTCAGCAAAGTGCACTAACTTGCCCAGTGCCACACAGTGGCCCAACCACCATCTCAGTCCAGGCCTGCCAAACTCAAGTATTTTTCATTGTATTTCACAGCTTCTCCATTAATCATTCATAGGTGGGAAAACAGACTTGAAGAAGGGGGATCACTGGCCACAAACGTAACTTGGTTCATTCAAAGGACTATGAAAGATTATTCATGTTGCGGACGAAATGACACAAAGGACAAGACACACACAAAAGACAGACACAGACACAACTCCCGCCGGAGGAACAATTCTACGCAAGCCCCTCTTGCGGTTTATTTTATACCCCGGTAACTGGATACAAACTGAAATCTACAAGATGCATTCCTTTACCAATTAAGAGCAAGTAGCCAAACACATTTCAAGGACAGGGGGGAGCAAAGGGAGGAAGCGACCACAACATGTTTCCTAAGAGGCCTGCTCACAATTCCAGCCTTCTCCTTATTTCTAAGGAGGGCATGTTCCCTCGTTTGCAAGCGGACCATTAAACTTGGATACTGTGTGCAGGCCTCCTGGCAGAGCATCCTGTTTGCAGGAATGCCTTGCCCAGGCAGGGAGCCCCGTGTGCAGGCACATCCCTGCATCCCTAACCACGCTTTCTTGTGGTCACTGTCGGGCTCCCACAATTCACATTCCCACAAACACACAAACACACAAACATACACACACACACACACACACACACATACACACACAAGGTTTGTGGAACATGTAGGTCAGCGAGGTCATTTCCATAGAGTCCCAGATTAAAGTAAGAATGAAGAGCGACGGTGCTCAGAATGCATTCCTTGGACCAGCAACTGCAGCATAGCTGGAAAATAGGAATGCACGTTCTCAGGCCCTTTGCATAAGGACTGAATCAGAAACCCTGAAGGCGGGGCGGAACCAACGTTTAACTAGCCTCCCCTGGGTGATTCCGATGCCCCCAAGGTTAATGAACCCCCGGGGGGTTGTTAGGATGAGTGCTGAGGTCGAATTCTGCTCCGTTCCGTGAACTGAGGCAGGCAAAGCAATCTGAACCTCAGCTTCCTCCTCCGTAGAAGGAAAATAGCACCGCTTCCCTCGCTGGCTGCTTGTGAGGGTTCGGTGAGTGTTCATAAACCGACGACACCTAGCCTGGGGCCTGGCACGTGCACATTCGCTCAGCACTTTGCAGCTAAGCTTCAGGTATGAGTCCCAGGGGCTGAAAGTTTGGCAACACTGCTGGGGATCCTTCTGGGAAACAGCAACTCTCATGACTGCTGGTGGGTGTGCAAATTGCTATGATTTCTCTGCAAGACAGTTCTGCAATATCTTATCAAAACTCACAAAAGACTCACAAAAGCCTCTTTTAAGCAGTTCCTCTTCTGAGAATTAATCCCACAGATGAGCACACTCAGGTTCATGGAAGGCCCAGCTATTCCCAGGGGAGCCATATGGACGCATTGTGTCAGGCGGAGGTTGGAGGAAGGGGGAGGCTGAGGGGTGTTTCCAGAGAAATTGCTAAATTTCTCCACATTTCACTGTGGAGAAAGTTACTCCACAGTGGGGTAATCTAAAATATAAGAATACATTTTCCTTCGGGAACTTTTAATTTTTTAAGGTTTTATTTATCTTTGAGAGCGCACCAGTAGGGGAGGGATAGAGAAAAGGGGACAGAGGATCTGAAGCTGGTTTCTTGCTGACAGCAGCCAGCCCCCCCGTGACATGAGGCTTGAGCTCCAATCATGACTGGAGCCAAAGTCGGATGTCTGAACCGACAGAGCCACCCGGCTGCCCCTCCCTTGGGAACTTCTAAAAAAAATTTCTGCTTTGGATTCTTGCAAGATAGATAAATGGGTTAATAACAGTCCATTGTC
Source organism: Proteles cristata cristata (assembly GCA_017311185.1). Classification (NCBI taxonomy): domain Eukaryota; kingdom Metazoa; phylum Chordata; class Mammalia; order Carnivora; family Hyaenidae; genus Proteles; species Proteles cristata. Next base: position 18,851 of record JAESUZ010002640.1, on the reverse strand, counting down.
ACTAATATAAATAAGTCAAGAAGAAAGGCTGTCTCTGGTGGGATTGATAAGTGCTTTTTAAATTTTCTCCTTTATGCTTTTCTGATTTTTCAGACTTCTGCTTCAGAATTCAGGACATATTAATGCTATTTTTTAAAACCTCTATGTAGGATAACCCCAATTTCCTAACAATAAATGCACTGATAGCTTCTGCACAGCCAAGGAAACAACCCAGAAAATTAATAGGCAACCAACGGAATGGGAAAAGATAGTTGCAAATGACATATCAGATAAAGGGTTGATATCCAGAATCTACAAGGAACTCACCAAACTACATGCCCGAAAAACAAACAACCCAGTGAAGAAATGGGCAGAAGATATGAATAGACACTTCTCCAAAGAGGACATCCAGATGGCCAACAGACACATGAAACGATGCTCAGCATCCCTCCTCATCCGGGAAATACAAATCAAAACCACACTGAGATACCACCTCACGCCAGTCAGAGTGGCTAAAATGAGCCAGTCAGAGAACTCTAGATGCTGGCGAGGATGTGGAGAAACGGGCACCCTGCTACACTGTTGGTGGGAATGTAAACTGGTACAGCCCCTCTGGAAAACAGTGTGGAGGTTCCTAAGGAAACTAACAATAGAACTCCCCTATGACCCAGCAATAGCACTGCTAGGAATTTACCCAAGGGATACAGAAATGCTGATGCATAGGAGCACATGTACCCCAATGTTCATAGCAGCACTCTCCACAATAGCTAAAACCTGGAAAGAGCCTAAGTGTCCATCAACAGATGAATGGATCAAGAAGATGTGGTTTATCTATACCATGGAATACTACATGGCAATGAGAAACAATGAAATCTGGCCATGTGTAGCAACATGGATGGACCTTGAGGGTGTTATGCTGAGCGAAATAAGTCAGGCAGAGAAAGACAAATATCATATGTGTGCACGTATAGGAGGATTAGGAGGAGCTTAACAGAGGACCAAGGGGGAGAAGAAGGGCGGAAATGGTGGGGGAAAGGGGGAGAGGCAAACCATGAGAGACTCTTGAATGCTGACAAAAACTGAGGACTGGTGGATGTGGGGGGGAGGAGGGGTGGACATGGAGGAGGGCACTTGTGGGGATGAGCACTGGGTGTTATGCGGAAACTAATTTGACAATAAACTATTTGTAAAAAATAAATAAATAAATAAATAAATAAATAAATAAATAAATAAATAAATGCACTGATATGTATAAAAGACATATTAGAAGCACAGGCACCCAAATGGTTAACAGTTGGTGCCTCTGGGTTTACAGGCAATCTTTATTTTCTTTATAGTTTTCCATGTCTCATATTTTCTGGAATGCATCTGTATTCCTTTTATGAGCAGTAAAACGTCAAGTTCAGGCTGCTGAATAATGCCATGGCCTTATCTGCCTCATAGGATCGTTGCCGGCCCAGGCGGGCGGGCTCCCCTCCCCCTGGTTTCGGAGCTGCAGCGCTGAGAAGCGCCACTAGGGCGCAGCATTGCCTGCGAGATCCCGCAGCGGAGCCCCAGCTACCCCCAGCTGACCGCAGGTGTCCCAAGGCAACGGACTGTGGAGGCAGGAGACCTTGGATCTCTGAATTTCCGAGGCCAACTCAGGAAGGGCAGAGAGGAAGCTTTGAAAAAGACGATCTCTCCAGCTGCGGCGAGCTGGAAAGATGGCCAGGTTTGGACAGGCAGGAAAGGATTTATCCACTGAAGCACCTGCTGCGGGTGGGGGTGGGGCAGAACACAGAACAATGGTAGACCGACCCAGTGCGTACCCTTAGGACCATCAGTGCTGTGACACAGGCCGGGGAACACCAGAAAGATGAGCCCGAAAAGCTCTGGGAGAGGAGCTGGGAATCAGAGAGGGCTTTAGGGAGTGGTCCATCAGCTGACATCACAAAGATGACTGGGAATTACTGACAATGAGGAGAAAGGGGCACCGGGGCTCTGGTTACTGGAAACAGTCAATGGGAAAACCTGGAAACCAGAGAAAGGGTGGCTAAATATTGCGTGCCAGGGCCAACGCTCTCAGGAAGATGTCAGCTCCTGGGGGGCAGGGAAGGGGGTAGTGAGACCCCTTCAGTGCCCAGAGAAGGAGCACCATCTTCGTCCTGAAAGCCTGGGCTCATTCTGAAGGGTTTTGTCCAGAGGAGAAACAGTAGTCCAATCCTAGCTCTGCCACTTGCTATTTTCATGCTATGGGAGAAGCCAGCACCCCTCTCTGAGCCTTAGTTTTCTCATCTGTAAAATGGAGACAGTGAAACCCACTCTTTGGTCTTGCGAAGCTTAAAAGAGGTAAATGGAGAACCCTAAATCCTTCCCTGGTCTTTTTATTTTTCTGCAATAGCATTCAAATGGAAAATTCAGACAAGCAGGCCATTTCCAGTACGGATGTGGTGTCGGCTTGGCAAACATCAGTAGTCTGGGGGAGTCATCCCAGCTAGCTTCCAGGGGCCAGGAAACCGTTTCATCATGTGCGATTGCAATCAAGAACACGTTCTGCCCTCTTATTCCCGTTTATAATGAAAATGTATTTTAATCATGTGCAATCTCCAGGAAAGATGGTAACACAGAGAACAGTTTTTTAAAAATATAATAATAAAAAGCTAAAAATAGAGACCAAACCGATAGAAATGCTAAAGGACGCAACCTCATGACACAGATGGAATAATAATGCTGGTTCAGAATGCAGGCAGGGTTGGGGGTGGTACCAGGACCCCATTTCCCACTCCCCCCCCTCGCAGAATCACATCAGCTGGCGCTTTCTGGGCTGTGTGCAGGTGGGGACAGATGCAGGAAGCGCAGGAACACAGCAGGTGTTTCCCTCTGGCCAGAAGAATGAGTGCCCACTTTGCAAGGGTGAAATCTGGACAATGGGGGAAAAATACAATGGAATCCCAAACTGTAGGTAGAACCTGACAGTATAAAGTGGAGGGAGGAAGGGGAGGCAGAGGACAGAGAAGTGTGGACAACAGCTCTAAGTCAAGGAGTTGAGAGTAGGGAAGAGAGGGTTTGGGGACAGCGCACAGAGAGGGACAGCTATGGGGAGAGGCATCCCTAGAAGTCAACTGGCTATTAGGAAGGCACGCCCTCTGAGTAGGGTATCTCATGCCCAGTTTCACCCCAAAATCACCTAAGGAGAGTATTTCCAATTTCTATTGCCCAGGTGTCCTCCAAACCAATTGCATCAGTATCTGGGGATAGCCTGGGGACTGGCATTTTAAGCTCCCCAGGTCATGCCAGGGTTGAGAACCAGTGTTCTGGAGATCAAGGAGTATTTTGAAATATTTTTTTAAATTTATGTATTTTGAGAGAGAGAGAGGGAGAGAGAGAGAGAGAGTTGAGGAGGGGCAGAGAGAGAGAGAGAGAGAATCCCAAGCAGGCTCTGCACTGTCAGTGCACAGCCCGATGTGTGGCTCTAACTCACAAATCGTGAGATCATGACCTGAGCCGAAGTCAGATGCTTAACTGAATGAGTCACCCAGGTGCCCCATTACTTGCAGATAGTTTAATGACTTTAAATTAATGGGGTGTTCAGTTGGGATTTCAAGGCACCACAGTGCATGAACGTCCCGCACTGAGCTAACTACAGACATGTGTTATCATTCAAATCCACCACACCACCAGTGAGCCCCCACTTACAGAGATGGCTAACACTCCCCGAGCAGTTATTGTGCCTTTTCACCACCTCACTGAATGTCACAACATCCTGTGAAATAACTGCTTCACATATGCAAGTGTGACATTTCAGGCCCCTGCCCAGGAGCGGCCAGCTAATACATGGCAAAGGCAGACTGAGCTCTGGCACCTCCTGGCCAGCACCCCAGCTGCCCCTCACGTCCTGCCCAGGCCCACCCTCCCCTCATCCTGCCTTCCACCTGAAGGACGGGACGGGGTCAGCCTCTGAGCCCAAACACCACAATGAGACTCCCAGACTCCCTTGGGAGCGGCCTGGGTGAAGGAACCCAGAAGAGGACTGAATGCAAAGAATAGATAGATGGCCCCAAGGCGGCAACGTATTAGTCGTGGAGAGCGTGGCCCTGAAGAGAGTCCAGTAGGAGTGGAGGTTACCATTGGAAATAAATAAATAAATAAAGCTCCTGGAGCCCTGTAGGGGGCTCAGTTCTGGGCACGCACCTGCTTCTCCACTCATTCCTATCCCAGAAACTGCCCTGACTCCACCTTGCTCTCCTCCTCCTCACCCTGCCTTCTGTCTAGCCTCAGCCTCTCTGGGCTAAAGAGCTCTTTACTTTTCCTACAAAAATAACACATGCTTAGAAGAATCAACTGCGAAACCCCAGAAGTGGATTAAGGGATAGCTTCCCTCTTCTCGTTTCCCAGTCCCAGCCCCCAGCACCGCATCTCCAAGGGATCCCTGCAGAATAATGTGGTCTATTTATCCAGGCCTCGTGTGTGCTTATGCAAACATACATGCTCACCCATAAATGGACGTGGTTTGGCTTCGTCTACAAAAATGAAACGTGAAGGGCGCCTGCTTGGCTCAGTCGGTTGAGAGACAGATTGATTTTGGCTCAGGTCATGATCTTAGGGTCGTGGGATTAAGCCCTGTGTTGGGCTTTGCACTGAGCGTGGAGACTGCTTGGGATCCTCTCTCTCTCCCTCTGCCCCTCCTCTGATCACCCTCTCTCTTCTCTCAAAAATTAAAAATAAAAATAAAAGAAATCTTAGTATACATATTAAATTACATACAACCTTATCCTTTCCCCTTAAAAAATATACCATGGATATTTTTCTCATTTTTAAAAATTTTTTTCTTTATTTAAGTAATCTCTACACACAATATGGGGCTCAAACTCACAACCTGAAGATCCAAAAGAGTCACCTGGTCTTCTGACTGAGCCAGCCAAGGGACCCCATCATGGACATTTTTCAAGGTGACATAGATAGATCTTCCTCATTCTTGTTAAGAGCTTTACAATTTCAAAATAATAATTCCTAGAATTTATTTACCATTCTTCTATCAATTGACATTGCCATTATTTCTGTAGTTTTGCTGTTTAAAAAATGCTGTTGTGAATATTCATGTGTGTAGCTTTCTCTTCCCTTAACACTGTTTCTTTAAGAGAGGTTCCTAGAAGTGAGATTGGCTGGGTCATAGGATGTGACCTTTTCAAATGTTGGCGATGATGGTCATGATGATAATGATAGAGGCCTACTACATTTTGCATTGATTTTGAAGTGCCAGGCCTTATAAGCACATTTTACTCGCTATTTCATTTAAGTCTTTTATCAAGTCTATAAGATTCTGTTTTTATCCTCATTTTTCTTTTCTTTTCTTTTCTTTTTTTTAATGTTTACTTACTTTTGGGAGAGAGACAGTGTGCAAGTGGGGGAGGACAGAGAGAGAGGGAGACACAGAATCCGAAGCAGGCCCCAGGCCCTGAGCTGTCAGCACAGAGCCTGACGCGGGGCTCGAACTCACGGACTGTGAGATCATGACCTGAGCCGAAGTCGGATACTCAACTGACTGAGCCACCCAGGTGCCCCTATTATCCTCATTTTTCATGCAATGACCTTGAGGCCTACAGAGGTTGACTCCTTTGCCCCAAATCCCGCAGCCAGTAAACAGACAGTCCTCCAAAAAGGTAGTGCCGATTTCCACTGTAGCAACAGGGCTGGTCTCTTCACATCTTCCCCAACAGAGGATGTGATGGTCTTTGTAAGAATTAACAATCAAAAGGTACCTCTCTTTGGGTTTGCTTCTTGCTCCTCAAGGTTGACTATTTTCTGTGGTTCCCATCACTACAACTTTGTTTCAGACCATTGTCTCTTCCACTTGATCCAGAGCCTTCATGGGCTCCTGCTGCCAGGCTTCCCCCTTCCAGTTTATCCTTCACACTATCTGAACAGGCTCACCCTCTCCTGAAGCTCTTAAACAAAGTTCTGGTTCCTTGATCTGACTGTTGAAGCCCTACCAGCCTATCCAAGTCAGTATTGTTCCTCGGGCCCACCTGTCCCTTTCACATCAGCTTTCACAGACCATGTCTATGTGGCGGCACATTCTCTCTGGAATGGCCTTTCCATCTCTGATATCCCTAGAAAACTCCTACTCATGTTTCAAAGCCCAGCAAAAATGGCCCCTCTTAAAACCAGGTGACACCAAGAATACCAAAATGTTAATCATGACAGAGATTCGCAAGTAACATTTATTTCCATTGTATACCTTTTTCCTGAATGTTCTACCATGAGTAACCATTACTTTCAAAATAAGAAAAAATAAAATAACTCTAATTTTTGAACACTTCACAGCTGAAATGTGTTATCCTGCGCCTTTTGGTTTATATTTGGGTCAAAGTAGGTGTTCTTTTCTTCTGAGAAAATCTCCAGAGTGGATGGTGTATTGGTGAACCTCAGTAAGTGGTCACTGAATGCGTTGACTGATTAACAAGTAAGTCAAGTACACACACCTTGGCTAACTTCTAAAGCATAGACCCCTCTTGCATTCACAGGAAGACTCCTCCCTGGCCTCCCCTCCCACAGAAACCAGAGATGGGCATAACCCTCCAGCAAGCCCTTCCATGCGATCCTTCCAGGGCTCCTCTGAGTCTTGGCTGGCGAAGAGAGTGGACATCACATCTGTGACTCAGTGATGGGCCCGTGTCCCATTCCCAAATGTGGAGGGTACAGCTGGGGAGCAAAGAGAGGGAGAGGAGGCATCAACTCTGTTCTGCCCTGTGGTGTGAAATTCTTTCCCCTCTGATCCCTTGTGTGACCCCAGGTGCGAGGGGCAGCCTTACAAACTATGTAGCAGCTGGGGATCACGTCTCTCCTTCCTGGGGACTTGTAAGGTTTCAGAGAATTCATTTTTCTCCTTGGGAGGTGTTTCTTCGGGGACATGTGTATCAGCTATCTATTGCTGCATAATAAACCACGCAAAGCAGTGTCTTAAAACAATGCGGGTTCACTTTGCCTGATTCTGTGGGTTGGCTGGGTGATTCTGGCTTCACTCACGTAGCTGCTTTGGTTGCCGGAAGATCTAAGATGGCCCCTGCCTGGTAGTTTAAGCTGGGGGTTGGCTGGGACACCTTGGTGCTCCTCATTATGGCCTCTCATCTTCCAATAGGCTAGACGGGCTTCCTTGCACAGGCCTTACTCAGGACGGTGCTCCAAGAGGAAAAGGTCCCAGTCTGCAAGCACTTACAAAGCCTCTGTTTACACCACATTTGCTGGTGTCCCATTGACCAAGGCAAGTCACCTGCTCAAGAGCAGCGTCAGCTGGGGAAGGGGCTTAGCACCTGCCCCTCGATGGGAGCAGTGGCAGAGGGGACAAAGCTGGATCCCCACGTAGCTGCTGGGCCAGCGAGATTATAGATCGGTGTGTCCACACACAGGTGGGGAGATGTCAAAGTGAGCCATGGATGACACTCGCGCCTGGGCCTGCACTGGGATTGCTGGAGCCCCAAGACCACCCCTGGCTGTCCCCCGGTCCCCCCGCTCTCTGAGGCTCAGCTCTAGACAGGGCAGGAAAGCCACTGTGGTGGGAAAGGAAGGCAGGTTCTGAAGGGGAGCCAGTCCCCATGGACAGGATAGGGTTTCCAAAAGCTGGAGAGAGACAGGAAGCAGGAGCGTCTTTGTCAGGAGGCTGCACACCGGAGCCCAGTTAGGAACCGGGTGTGTTTATGAGGAGGTTGCCAGCGGCAGCCACAGAGGCGCTCCCAGTTTGCCTTCAGAAAAGTTGCCTTTCGGTTCCAGGAAGAGCGTCTGGCCGCCAGCCTCTTGCTGTGAGAGAGCCCTCACGACCAGGCTCAAGCTGAGGCCACCCGTGTCCTGGGAGGTGCCCGCCAGTGGCTGGGGCCCTCAGGCCCAGCCATTCCTGTCCAGTGCGAGTCTCCTAAGAGTCCTCGCTCTACCAGTGCACACCGCACTGGCCAAATGTCAGACCTAAACCACCATCCAAAGGTCTCCCAGAGTCGTCCCCTTGCCTTCATCTTTCATGGGCCTTCTGCCTCATGAGGCCTCTGCCCTGCTACGGTCATTGAGCATTTATTATGCCTCAGGCCCCGTGATAAGTGATCTGCATGCATTGCCAGTTAGTCCCCACAGCAATCTATGAGGCAGGAGCTGACACCATCCCCGTTCTCTGGTTGAGGAAATGGAGGAGCAGAGAGATTGTATGGCTGGGCCTGGAGGCCCTCGGCCAGCACGAGGCCAGGCCAGGATTTTGGATCTGAGCCTCTGGAGGACAGGTCCCTGGGCAGCAACTGGGCATTCTCATCTCTAATGTTTTGTTTTCAGGTTTTTTGGTTTTTGTTTTTTTTTTTTGAGAGAGAGAGAGACAGTGTGAGTGGGAGATAGGCAGAGAGAGAGGGAGACACAGAATCCGAAGCAGGCTTCAAGCTGTGAGCTGTCAGCACAGAGCCTGGCACGGGGCTCGAACCCATGAACCATGAGAGCATGACCTGAGCCAACCTAACCTACTGAGCCTCTCAGGCCCCCCCTGGGCAATCTCATTTCGGTGGCCTCTTAGCCGCAGATTTTCTAGACTTCTGTTTCCTCCAGATTGAAAAAAAACACACTTTTGTTCTTGGAATTTGTCTAATTTTGGAATGAAGTTTCCTGGTAATTGGGTCAGACATTCATTAGCAAGAGCTGAAATTAAAGGCTTCTCCACAGCGCACCTGGGTCAGGATTGCCCCCGCGGAGTCTTGAGGCTGATTGTGGGAAGGAAAGCAGTCAGCGCGCGTGGAGCATGGCAGGGAGGCTCAGTTTCCCCAGGTTCAGCAGGTCTGCACAAAAGATCTGACTTCAGTGGATGCTGTTGGTTTGAGAAGAGTGAGGTTTATTGACCCCTCGCACCAGAAATGCACCAGTGAATGACACGGGCCACAGAAGCACAGAGTTCTCTGCCCCTCTTACCCCAGGGAGGACCAGCCTGTCCTCATGAATCAAGAGGAGGGAGATCAGAGATCGCCTCTGCTAGACAAGCAACTCCTTTACGCCTCCAGCAATGCCTTCGGGACGCAATGACAGCCTCTTGCTAAGGCTCCGTGCAACTCTTCTCCTGGCCAGAATCCCAATTCCATCTGTAACTCCTGGCCCTATGTCTCTGTCGTCCAGATGTGCTCCAGCCCACTACCTCCTGCAAGCAGGAAATCTTCAAAATCCCTGCAGAGATGTCTCACATTGAATGAATGCAGTAGACCTATCATAACAGAATCGAAAGGCAGCGGAGTGAGCCACCCCCAAATGTGCCCCTTTGACATGTGTATTATCTTGAGCCGAAAGCAATCAAGACCCATCAGACTCGGGGAAAACTTTTACCTTTCCCTGAAGTGCCTGTAGGAATTTAGATAAAGGTCCTCTATCAGAAAGAGAGGTATTGCCAAAGAAACTTTTTTATCGGAAAGACTTCTCTGCGTGGCCAGGCAAATGACTGATTACCATACGTCTGTTCTTATCTTTCTGTGAGTTGTTCTTCTCCCCTTTGAAGCCCCAGGCCACTAACCCCCCTGAGCCCCTCAGTCTGAGTGCACCCGGGCCAGGCCACCTCCACTCACTGGCCCACCCGGCCCTCGACCCACATCCTGCCGCAAGGCCAGCTGCATGCCCGGCCCAGAAGACCCCGCGCCAGCAGCCAGCACAGATGTCGAGATGCAAATGCTGGACCTTGTCACCCAGTGAAGCCCAAGCCAGGTGCGTGGTCCCTACAGGCCCCGGTGCTGGAGCGGTGCACCTGGAAAACAAGTGCCGGAGCCAGGACGGTCCCGGAGCGAACCCTGCCACTGCGCTGGGTGCCTCCTCCACAGCCTCAGTCCCCAGTGGGACCATGGACCGTCCATCCACCAGACAGAGCCCGAGGCCCCAGAGGCCCGGCGGCTGGGCCTGGCAGAGGTGGGGTCTGCAGCATCACCCTGGCAGAGCCCTGCCTGACCCGTCTGTGCAATGACCCTCGGCTCCTTCGGTAATCTCCAAGTGCACAGGTGCTTGCGTCCAGGTGCGTGGCCCCATGCCTGTGACCAGGGTCCCACATCTGTGCCAAGAGCAGCAAGCTTAACTGCCCAAGACCTACTGGCAGCTGCAGCCTCCGAGCCCCTGCAGGACCACCTGGACACAGGCTTCTGCCACCACCCCTCCAGAGCCACCTGCATATGCTGCTGCCCCAGCCCGGGGTGGGGGGTGGAGAGGGTGGTGCTGGAGCTGCTGGCACAGCAGGGGTTTAGGAACCCAGGTTCCTCCTCATGGGGGGGGTGGCAGCTGGGGAACAGAGAAATGAACCTGCAAAGAGGCAGATGTCCCCCAGAGGGCCAGAGCCACGGCCCGGGGGCAGCTGTGAGTTGTTTGGGAAGCACTTTACTAACAGCAGCAACCAGACAGTGCGCTGGCGCTCACACACAGGCCAGCGGCCCCCCGCACCTGCGAGCTCTGATCCTACGCCTGTGCGCAGAGCAGTGAGCTCTGTGCCAGCCCTGCGTGCACGGTCCGGGGCCAGGCAGCGCCCGCTGTGAGTGTCACCTTGGCTGTATGTCCTTTGGCCCGGGTGTCGCCTTGGACAAACACCTGCGGCAGAAGCACCCTGAGGTGGGTGGGGAGGCCTCAGCACTGCAGGAATGCCCTCTCTGCTGTCCTTGGTACCTTGTACCACATCTGCCCACCTCCTTGTCCTCCCTCTGCTGCCAGTAAATCCTCCCACCTCGTCACACAGGATAATGATGACATTCTCCTGCCTCAGCTTCCCCAATGTCAACAAACTCCCCTCAAAACAAAACAACTCCACTTTAAGCCACGAGCAAGTGTGTCTGAAATCATAACAAATCAACACATAACATCTGGTTTGGACAATATATTGTATGTCTCCCTCTATAGAATGCTGTTACATTAACAAGGAGCTTTTCTGTGGATTTTAAATGGTTATCTTCCCCGCAACGTGGAGATAGAACTGTTTCTGGCACCATTTGACGGATGAGCAAAACGAGACCCAGACAGACTATAGAAAATTGCACAAAACCACCCTGCAAACCACTGGCACGGCTGGGACCGAGACCCAAATGTTCTTTCTGCCGATCCATCCCGCACGGTTCTTAGATTGGTATCCATTCAGTCGCTCACTCCTTCACTCATTCATTCTTTTCTTCTGAGCACATTAGGTCAGCCTTCCTGTTTGGCTGTGTTTCTGCACACTCCGTGTCCAGGATGACACAGAACCCCAGGCTTGGGCACCCGTCCCTGTGCACTTGTGTCGTGGTGACAGATCTTTGAACCTGCTTCTGGGCTTCAATCCCAGAGTGACTGCACCTGAAGACTTCCCGGGTTCCTCATGCGCAACAGGAGATCAGAGATCATCGGAGCCAGAGCCCACCTCAGGCAGCTGTGGGGGTGAACAGAGACAACGGATGGGGAAAGTGCTCCACGCCCTGCCTGGCAAACAGGAAGCGATCAGTACAAATGTAAGTCATGATGTCCTCCCCCAGGCAGGAAACACCACCCAGTTCTGCACCTGGACGGTGGAGACAGCAGCTCGAGGCCACCAGCGAGTGGGGGGTTGGGTTTTGTTCTTAACCTGAAACCACGGTTCAAAACTTACATCCCCCACCCCACCCCCACTCCCCGGGAACACGGACCACATTTTAAAAGAAACAATTAGGGCTGCGGGGAGATCACTAAGGAGAGGAGGACGTGGAAACTTCTCTCCTGCATCTGTGCCCCATTTATCCTGAGAGACCCACTGAAGCACACACAGAAGGCAGAAGCGGAGGGGCCATATTTGCATAATAAAAGAGGTGATTGAATTCAAACGTGTGGAGTCTTTACCTTTCCAAGTCCCCAATCCTTTTGTTCTCTTGTCTAATCATTTCTGGCAGTTTTTTAAAAGGCCAAAAAAATGTGGCACAGGGAGATAGCCATTCAAAAGGAAAAAATACGGTCTTCAGAGGGGTTAATTTGAATCGTGGGCAGACAGCCTTCTTTTCCCTTTCCTGTGAGGAGGTGACCCCGGGAATAAGCAGTGACTGACTGGTAGGGAGGCAGGAAAAAAAAAGCCATCCAGATTCCTGGTTTCCTTTTCCTTTCTTCTTCTTTTTCTTCCCAACGGGGGATCTTTCTTCAAAGAGGACTTTTAAACCATTCTGAACACACATCCGTTCTTAAAAACAAAACAAACTGCAAAGCTATTTGATAAATGCAAACAGGACACTTGGAAATGTACTTGACACTCAGTGCTCTGTCCAGTCGGAGAGGCTGCCGGACACTGATAAGGACCTACCATAGGCTTAGTCTTCTCAGTGTCTTTGATGTGTTTATATTATTTCCATTTCACAGATGAGGAAACTGAGGTTTAGGAAACAGAGTTCAAGAAAGTTCCTGGAAAGTGCCTGAAGGAGAGATTGAATCTCATCTTTTTTAATGCAAAGCAAAGAAAATAGTATAGAAAAAGGCAAAATGAGAAACTAGAAAGAAAGAAAGAAAGTAGGAGAGAGAGAGAGAAAGAGAGGGAGAAAAAGAAAGAAAGAAAAGAAGAAAGGAAGGAAGAAGGAAAGAAGGAAAGAAAAAGAAAGACACAGCGAGAGGAAAGATTCTTTAGGTATTATAAGGAAAAAAAATAAAGAAAAATATAAGCAGATACATTCTGAGACAACAACTGAGACAGAAGCTAAGCATTAGAAACAGACCCAGAACAAAGAAAGGCTGAGTGGAAATAGACCTCTGAGGCCAGGGTGGGGTGGTGTGTCGTGAGGAAGGAAGGGAAACCGCCTGGTAGGGACCCTGCCTGGCACTGTGGACGGTACATGTCCTGTCTGAAAGGCGCAGCCAACGCTGGTGACCGTGACAGAGTGGTTTCTTAGCACCCCCAACTCTTCTTACAGCCATGTGCAGAATAAGTAGGGGAACAACAACAACAAAAAAGCCACAGACGACATATTTAACAGTCTGGTGACGAAGTACCCCAGGATGCGGGAGGCTGGAGCAAAGCGGCTGACGGAGGCAGAGACGCCTGGGTCGCAGCTGTGTGACAGCAGGTGGAGAGAAGACCAGGACTTCCAGAAGTTCTAAGAGCTGGACCTAAACAGATTGCCGATAGTCACCTCGAGAGGGTGGTCTGGAGGACTAGGGAGGAAATAAAATGCAGGACTGGCAGGGGCCCGTACAGGCTGCGATTTGCAGGTAAGTACAAGGCGGAGGGGGGGCGCAGTTGGGACGACCTGGGCCCTCGGGACTCTCCAGACTGTGGCGGGAACAGACAGAGAGCGGCATGGGGGAAAAACGCTGAGGACAGTAGGCAGAACGACCTTGCACGCAGGAAGTCTGTGGGCAAAGGTGGAAAAAGATTGATCTAAACCTTGTAGGGGAGGTGACCTGAAGAGGCAGCTCTTTATGAGTACAGCGGGCTGGCTGCTTTCAGGAATGACAGAGGAGAGCCTAGAACAGCACCGCACATGTGTCAGAGGTGCCAGGACAGATTTTATTCAGACCAGAGCTGTGGGGCAGCTTAGGCTCAGGTATAAACGGAGCCCAGCTTTGACTAGGAACAAAGGCGACTGAGGTTCTTAAAGAGAGAACAGAGCGGGAGGTAAACAGGGCCAGGAGGAAATGGGAAATGATAGGAGGAAGGTAAGTAGGGAATTACAATGGTTTGGCAGTGTGGGCTGGGCCAATGTGCGTTTTGCAGATGGGCCACACAGGGCCTGGGGTCACCTTTGCAGACGTGGCCTAGTGTGCATGGAAGCCCAGCTACAGGAGGGTCAGGCGTCTGAGCACAGTGTGGGCAAGTCCTCTGTGCTGGGCGGGAGTCCGCGGGGGGAACTGACCCACCCCACCCCCACCTATAGACACTGCGGGTGTCCAGGGGAAGGCAACGTCTGCTCCTCCCCTGGACACCCGCAGTGTCTATAGGTCGCACAATGCCTTATTAGATTCTGATCCATGGGGGCTCTTTCACAACCCCATAAATAGTGTGGACCTGACAGACAGGGAGGTTCTGTCCCACCTCACCCCTTCTGTGCACACACACAGTTTGCCTTCCTTTACAATTCATTTGAACACTCCTTTACTCCATATAAATAGGTGCATCTCCGACTTTGTCTTTGAACTAGTTACACCTGCCCGGTTCCCTTATGGATTAACAGAATGCAATTTAAAAAAAAATTTTTTTTAATGTTTTATTTATTTCTGAGAGAGAGAGAGAGAGAGCATGAGCAGGGAAGTGTCAGAGAGAGAGGGAGGCACAGAATCTGAAGCAGGCTCCAGGCTCTGAGCCGGCTGTCAGCACAGAGCCCGACGCAGGGCTCGAACCCACGAACTGTGAGATTATGGCCTGAGTCGAAGTCAGACGCTTAACTGACTGAGCCACCCAGGCGCCCCAACAGAATGAAATTTTTAACATGTGTGCATATTTACATCTGGATGAGACATGTGATTTTATCTGTTTCTGAAAATGATCTCTTAGCAACAGGAACTTCCTCCAAAAAGTACGGGGAAATCCATCTCACTTAAATATAAATAAACAGAGGGGCGCCTGGGTGGCTTAGTCGGTTAAGTATCCGACTTTCGCTTAGGTCATGATCTCGCAGTTGGTGGGTTTGAGCCCCGCGTCGGGCTCTGTGCTGACTGCCAGCTCAGAGCCTGGAGCCTGTTTCAGTCTGTGACTCCCTCTCTCTCTGACCCTCCCCTGCTCACGCTCTCTCTCTCTCTCCTAGAAATAAATAAAGCATTAAAAAATTTTTTTAAATATAAATAAACAGAAAAAGACTGTGATGAAAGAATTTTTTAAAAACAGGATATATTTCAGGTGATATATCTATGAAAAATAAGAACACATTAGAAAGATAAAGCTCCAAGCAAAGGAAAACTATAAACCTAATATTTCAAAATAACCTAGGAGAAGAAAAGGATAAAAAGATTATGGATGGCAATTAAGAAAGAAAAACATAAAACAGAATTAGAAAACTCAGGAATGAACTAGAGATAAAATAGATGCCATAGAGAAATCACAGTGAGAGAATGACAGGGGAAAAGGGGAAAAAGAAATGGAACAGAGGGGCACATAGGGGTTCAGTGGGTTAAGGATCTGACTCTAGATTTCGGCTCAGGTCATGATCTCACTGTTGGTGAGATCGAGCCCCGTATGAGGCTCTGCACTGACAGCATGGAACCTGCTTGTGATTCTCTTTCTCCCTTTTTCTCTGCCCCTCTCTCTCTCAAAAATAAATTAATTAATTTTAAAAAAAGATATAGAACAGAAATGAAGATACCCATAAAAAAAGATCTGGCAGAGAGTGATAGGTATAAAAGAGTAAAATGTCCAATATGCAGGTAATAGTTCCCAGAAGGGGAACTTGCAACCACAAGGCACTAAATAGCAAACACTATACTCTGAGAAACTTTCCTGGAAAAAGAAGTTACTGGAGGGGCGTCTGGGTAGTTCAGTTGGTTAAGCGTCCAACTTCGGCTCAGGCCATGATCTCACAATTCGTGGGTTCGAGTTCTGCGTCGGCTCTGTGTTAACAACTAGCTCAGAGCCCAGAGCCTATTTCGGATTCTGTGTCTCCCTCTCTCTCTCTGACCCTCCTCTGCTCATGCTGCCTCTCTCTCTCAGAAATAAATAAAAAACATTAATTTAAAAAAAGAAAGAAAAAAGAAAAAAAAAGAAGTTAGTGGAATTATCCAGCTCAAGACACACAATCCCAAATGGCCAACACCAAGACATGTATCGGTAAAACTCTAAGACTTTAAAAGCAGTACATTGGATACCTGGAAAAAATGAACAAATATTTGAGCGGGAAAGAAAAAAATCAGTATGATATCAAATTTGTCATCAGAAACATCAGAATTCTAAAAAGTGACATATTTAAGAAGTTCTAGGAAATAAAATGAGTCAGGGGTTTCATATCCAGGCAAGTAGATCAAGTATAAAAGGCACAAACTGTCATGAACTTCAAAGAACTCAGAGAATACTATCCCCATAATCGTTTCCCAAGAAACCTACTAAAGAACAAAGTTCAGACAATCAGAAAACAAAGGAGGAAGATTCAGCACAAGGGCTGGTGAGGAGCACTGGGTGTGTTCAACAATAGAAGAGACACTAAGTGATGGGGACAGGAATGACAGACTCATACCTAATATCACGTGTTCTAACAACTAGACATGATACAATTTTCAACACATGGGGAGAGAAGAGAGTGTATGAAAAGTAGAACAATCTCATTGATGGCCTCACTAGTACTAACTGGAAGTAAACCAATGTTCCTTTAAAATATATAAGCTGTCACTTTAAAGTATATGCTGAGGAAGAAGGAGGGAAGGATGAAAAAAAGGTCTTTGTTAATTTCAACATTTCTTCTAGTAAGAAACCAACACACACACACGGATAAAGAAAAGACTAGGGATAAAGCTTTTAAGCTAAAGGTAACCATTAGACTGAAAATACAAAACTGCGTAAATACGGTAGCCGCCCCCTCCAACAACTTCCTGCAGTTTCGCCTTCTGTGGTTTTGGGTTACTTGTGGTCAACCACTATCCAGAGGTGCTGATGATCCTCTTTCTGATTTATGGTCTGATGATCAATAGTAAACTAACGCTCCGTCACAACACCTGCTCATTCGCCTGACTTTATTGCAGAGGCATTTTATCATATATTCTCACAAGAAGGATGAGCGCAAGGCAACAAGATACTTAGAGAGAGAGCCCACATTCACAGAACTTATTACAATTATTATATTTTATTAGTAGTTTCTGTTGTTAATCTCTTACTGTGTCTAATTTAGAAATTCAGCTTTATCAGAGGTATGTGTGTATAGGAAAAAACAGCATATATGGCGTTCAGTTCTAACTGTGATTTTAGACATCCACCAGGGTCTTGGAAAATATTCCCTATGGATAAGGGGGAATACCCTATGGAAAGATATAGACAGGGGTTGATGTCAGGCCCCTTAAAATGTACCATGCCTTATAGTTTTGTTTTGTTTTGTTGTAGATGTTTTACATAATTTTTAAAAAGCAAAGAAAAAAGAAAAAACAAAACCTAGCTGCATAGGAAGAGAGTAGCAGAACTATTCACAGAAGAATTATTTCCAGTTACTTTCTAAAAGTAACTAGGGGTGCCTGGGTAGTTCAGTCAGTTGAGTGACCGACTGCAGCTCAGGTCATGGTCTCAAGGTTTGTGGGTTGGAGCCCCACGTCGGGCCCTGTGCTGACAGCTCAGAGCCTGGAGCCTGCTTCAGATTCTGTGTCTCCCTCTCTCTGCCCCTTCCCTCCCCTCTCTCTCTTTCAAAAATAAACATTAAAAAATTTATAAAAAAAAAAAATACAGTCTATTGGGAACACATCAATGAACACAGTTGCCTATTTGAAGGGGCTCCATCAGTCAAAGCAAGATTAATTTGAGCATCCAGAACAATAGTCACTAAAATGGATTGAAAAACCATGCAAAGCATCTGAAATGTGTAAGTTCAAAATGATACAAAAAACCTCCTTGGTTCCTTTGTAAGTTGCTAGGCACCAACTCATTATGCTAAAAATTGATAAACAAAGGACAAGCATTTATCTTGCGTTTCCTATACAGATTGGATTGCAGAAAAACCAAATCATTGATAAGAAGTTCTTCTTTATAGAAGAATCATAGGCAAAAAAAAAAGATAGCATTGGGGAATGGTCGGTTTGCCATCTCTAACAAAATAATACATTCATGCCAGTGCTTCTCAAACTTCTTTTCATTGTCGTCCCCCTAAGGATCCCTTTTAGACGTTTTTTTCTTCCTAATCACAACCCCCACCATGGAATTTTTTAAATTTATTTATTTATTTTGAGAGAGAGGATGAGAGAGAGGGAGGGGCCGCGGGGGGGGGGGAGGGGGCTGAGAGAATCCCAAGCAGGTTCTGTGTTGTCAGAACAGAGCCTGATAGGGACTTGATCTCACAAACCAGGAGATCATGACCTGAGCCCAAATCAAGACTCAGTTGCTTAACTGACTGAGCCACCCGGGTGCCCCCCTCTACGCCATGGAATTTTAATGCCACAGATATACTATATATCCATTTATATACTTTATGTACACCTTTGCTTTACACATTAAAAGAAAACGATTTTTTCCTACACTCCCCTCCCCAAACGAATTTTGGCCTTTTTGGAGCCTTTATTGCCCCTATTGAGAATGCATGATTTAGACAATGGTCATCAGTGATCTGAGGGTGAACTTTATCATGATGAGATCTGCTAACACCATCGAAACCTGCTAATCATTCTTAAAAATGTGGAAGGACACAGTGAGCCTCTTGATGTAAAGCAATACGAAGAAAACGGCAGCACTGAGTAATACTTAGAAAAAAGAAAGCGAAGAATCTGCATGTAACCTCACATCAGTTTATAACCAGGGTAGACAGGCATGTGAGATACAGAGGGGTGAAACAAGCAGTGAAACCCTAAATACACTAAATTCTGCACGACAAATAACCCACTTCCCTCAGCAAATGAAGGGAGGGGGAGGGAGAGGAGGAAGGAACTATTATTGATGAGAAGAGATTTAAGAGACACAGCAACCAAATGTAATGTCTTATCAAACATAGTTTGGGTAAGACAATATTAAGGAATTTGCATTAATTTTGTTGAGTATGATCATAGTATTGTGGCTATTATTTTTAAAAGTCTTTGTCTCCTAGAAAATCACATTATTGTGGGATGCCTGGGTGGCTTAGTCGGTTAAGCATCTGACTTTCGCTTAGGCCGTGATCTTGCAGTTCGTGGGTTCGAGCCTCACGTCGGGCTCTGTGCTGATCGCCAGCTCAGAGCCTCGAGCCTGTTTCAGTCTGTGACTCCCTCTCTCTCTGACCCTCCCCTGCTCATGCTGTCTCTCTCTCTCTCCTAGAAATAAATAAAAATATTAAAAAAAA
>JAESUZ010002639.1:0-86120 GCA_017311185.1 Proteles cristata cristata | reverse complement strand
CTCGCTGACCCCAGCTCTGCAGGATCCACCTCTCCGTCCCTAAAACCCGACACAGCAGCACGTGTAACCAGACGGGAGCGCGTCTGCGTTTTGAGGTGAGGGCGTTCCTTTCTCTCCCTCCTTGGTTACGACAGGCTAGCACTTCATGCTTGCATTTGGTCAGTGGAAAACCTGAGCAACAGCGGGGAAGGGAGGGGCCGGGGGGGAGGACCCCGCACGAGCAGAGCCGGGGCTCACCTGGTCCCGTTCTCTAACATGAAGCTCGTCAGGCGGTAGATGTTCGTGGACCAGTAAGCCATGTCATCCAGGCCCCCCAGGAAATATTCTTGGAATTGTTCCACCAAGAATGGGGACTTTCTGGAATAAGTGGGATACAGCTGCAGCAGAGGAAAAGAAAAGTTACCAGTAAGTGCTTTTCCTGGTGTCTTCACAGTCCTTTAAATTGAGATTTTGAAGAATGAACGAACCCCTTACCTTGGAAACAGCTAGCATCTCACCATACCTGCAACACGAACGATAATTTTGCATGTGAGCTGTGGTTTGTACAAAGAGATGAAGCAAATAATGAAGAAAAAAACCCCATCAACATGCAACTGCCTTTGAATAAGCCAAATCCCATAAATCCAAACTGCAACTCAGGAAACGGAAACGTCAGATAGGAAGTCACTCTGAGATCAGCTGCAAGCTCCCCCCTGAGCAACACCTACATTTCCAAGAACTGAAGGTATGTACAGTCAACGATTGCACTTTTGGTGATGACTTCTCGCCCATAGAGCTTCTTATAAATTTCCAGTAGATCTTCCACCGGCACATACCTGAAAAAGGCATTAGAATAAAATAAGATTCTGAAGTTAAAGATGATGTGGGAGGCAAAAGTAGCTACTGGATTTTTTTGACGAATTTTTTTTCCTGTGAGATCTTCTTGTTTTATTTTTCTAATATAATTTACTGTCACATTGGCTTACATACAACACCCAGTGCGCATGCCCACAAGTGCCCTCCTCCATGCCCATCACCCCCTCCCCCTCTCCGCTATCCCCCATCCACCTTCAGTTTCTTCTCTGTATTTAAGAATCTCTTATGGTTTGCCTCCCTCCCTCTCTGTTTGAAATTACTTTTCTCCTCCCCCTCCCCCATGGGATTCTGTTAAGTTTCTCGAGTCCACATGAGTGAAATCATATGATATCTGTCGTTCTCTGACTGACTTATTTCACTCAGCATAATGCCCTCCAGTTCCATACACACTGCTGCAAATGGCAGGATTTCATTCTTTCTCACTGCCCAGGAGTATTCTATTGTATGGATAAACCACATCTTCTTGACCCATTCATCAGCTGATGGACATTTGGGCTCTTTCCATAATTTGGCTATTGTTGAAAGCGGAGCGGCTACTGTTTACTCCATGAGTATTTTGTGCCAGGCATCATGCAAAGGACTTTCCAGGAACTATTTAAGCCTACCTACAAGCCCAGGTGTTTGGCATTCCTGCTTGACACTAGAGGAAGCTAAAGCACAGAAAAGTGAATTGATTTCCCCAAAGAGGCACAGCAAACAACTGGCCCCTTAACCCAATACTTATGGAGGTTCCTTCTAAGACAGGACACTAACTCTAACCGGTAAAAATAATTACTCTTGTGAATTCACAGTTTGAGGAGCAATATATTTTTATTCTTTTGAGCAATGAGTTATTATTGAAAGTTGTTATTTTTAAAACACCACAATTGGGGGCATCTGGGTGGCTCAGTCAGTTAAGCGTCTGACTTTGGCTCAGGTCACGAGCCACTGTTCATGAGTTCAAGCCCCTCGTTGGGCTCTGCACTGACAGCTCAGAGCCTGAAGCCTGATTTGGATTCTATGTGTGTGTCTCTCTCTGCCCCTCCCCCACTCACACTCTGTGTGTCTTTCTCTCTCAAAAATAAACAAACATTGAAAATATTTAAAAAACAAAAACAACACCAAAAATGTCTCCTCACCCCAACATCCTGGTTTTAGAGTACACAGTGTAAGATGGTAAAAAGAATTCTAAGTCAGTTTTTTGATTCACGATACTCCTTATTTCAGTCAAAAGAGTAGCATACGTTAGCTTAATGCTGAATCATCTTCTGTTTTCACTTCTGAAGCCTTAGAATACACCAGACAGAAATCAAAACCAAATAAAATCCTATTTCAATATATTTATAAGAATCTATGGAAAAATCCGTCTTTTATTTCACAAGAGCACCAGAGTGATCCTCCCAATAAAAACAGCTCTGGGCTGGATAAAATAACAAAAATATTTTTTTAAGATGAATCATCAAGCTAGCAAGAAAGTAAAAATCTTCCAAAGGCCCAAAACAAATTGAAACTGGAAACTTGAAGAAGTAAGCAAGTGGGGAGGCCAGACTTGGCCCTGAGCTCTTGGAGATTTTTAGAGGCTGTGCGGGGTGCAGGAGAGGTGTGTTCAAGCACAGAAACCAGCCAAAGCAGCCCTTCTCAGAGGAGACTCGGAACTAGTGGCTAGCCTTCTGCGTGAGTATTAGCTAGAAACAAACCTAACCTGTCAAGAAGGTCAGCAAAGAAACCGACAATGGATAAAGGGGAAAAGATATAAATCTCCCCCTAAAATTGGTAACTACCGCCAGTCCCACAGAGGTTCTGTCCTACATCCATGCTATCTCTGTCGTCAGAAAAACCTCAAGGGCTGAAATAACTCAATGTGGTCCTAGGTCCTCAGGCCTCCTGCGAGCCTGCACAAGTCAAGACAAACCCCTCCCTGGAGAAACGCAACTCGAAGCCCAGCCGTGAGTAATTCAAGCACCACGGGACATACCCAGAGAGCCAGCGTAAGGACAGTAATAGTTGCTAAAGTAGACTTGAAAGCAACAAACATTCATTGGAGATGAAGAGGGTCACTACGTCATGAGGGAAATGTTCAACTCCCCAAAAAGACTAAGATTTTTAAACTTGAATGTACCTGACAGCATATCTTCAAAACGTATATATAGCAAAGTGATAGAGCTTCAAGGAAAATGGGAAGAAATCCAACATTAATCACCAGGGGAAAGGTTTTTAACAAATTTCTCTCTCAGTAATTATTAGATTGACCTAATATAAAATAAAAAGGCTCTTTTATTAATAATTTTAACAATAAATTTAATAATTTAATAAGCTTAAGCTAATAAGCATATATATATATGTATATACATATATATATATATATATATATATATATGTTGGGCCAAACATATATATATATATATATACATATATATATATATATAGGGCCAAAAATTGGAGAACATTCTTGGAATATTTACGAGAGTTGATCATATGTTAGACCTTAAAACAAGACTCAACGCAAGACTCTTGGCCAAGACAGCAGAGTAGGAGGGCCCTAGATTGATCTCATCCCATGGATACAACACCCACATCAATAACAATAGCCCAGAAAATGACCCAGACACTGGCAGAAGAATCTTCACAACTAAATGCAGAGCAGAGGCCACATTAAAGAAACATGGTGGGGGCTCAACCCCACAGGCCTGGCCGCCAGAGGGAGGGAGCCATGGTCTCATGGAGGGGCAAGAAGCAGATTTTCACACTGGGGAGATGACTTGGTTCCTTGAACGTGAATGAACTTCTCCCCAGAGTCACCAAAAAGAGAGAGACAGAGAGAGAGATGGTAAATAAACAAAAGCCCCCCCCAAAAGAGGAAAGTAACAACTGACTCAACAGAAACACAAATAATTTTAAGAGAATATATGAAAAAATTATGTGATGACAAGTTGGACAATCTAGAAGAAACGGATAAATTCCTAGGAACAGATAGCCTAACAAAACTGAATCAGGAAGAAGTAGAAATTTTCAACACACTGATTATCAGCAGTGAAATTTTTTTTTTAATGTTTTATTTATTTCTAGGAGAGAGGAAGACAGCGTGAACAGGGGAGGGTCAGAGAGAGAGGGAGTCACAGACTGAAACAGGCTCCAGGCTCCGAGCTGGCAGTCAGCACAGAGCCCGACGCGGGGCTCGAACCCACGAACCACAAGATCATGACCTAAGTGAAAGTCGGACGCTCAACTGACTAAGCCACCCAGGCACCCCTATCAGCAGTGAAATTGAATCAGTAATCAAGAAACCCTCAGTGAACAAAAGTCCAGAACCATATGGCTTCACAGGCAAATTCTACCAAACACACACAGAAGAGTGAATACCTATTCTTCTCAAACACTTACAAAAAATAGAAGAGGAAAGAAAACTTCCAAATCCATATTATGAGGCCAGCATTACCTCGATCCCAAAACCAGATAAAGACACCGCTAAAAAAACAGAGGTACAGGCCAATACCTGACGAACACAGATGCAAAAACCCTCAACAAAATACTAGCAAACCCAATCCAACAATACATTAAAAAACACATTGACCATGATCAAGTAGGATTTACTCCTGTCTTGAAAGGGTGCTTCTGTATTCACAAAAGTCAATGTGATACATAATATCAATAAAAGAAATAAAAGCCTTATGATCATTTCAATAGATGCAGAAAAAGCATTTGACAAAGTACAACATCCATTCATGATAAAACCCTCCACAAGATAGGTGTAGAGGGAACATACCTCAACATAATAAAAGTCACATCTGAAAAACCCACAGTGAACATTGTAATCAATGGTGACAAACTGAGAGCCTTTCCTCTAAGGTCAGGAGCAAGAAGAGAATGTCCACCCTCACCACTGTTATTTAACAGTACTGGAAGTCCTAGGCACAGCAGATGGACAACATAAATAAAAGGCATCCAAACTGGTAAGGACAAAGTAAAACGATCCCTATTTGCAGATGCCATGATACTATATATATAGAAAACTCTAAAGACACCACCAAAAAAGCAATAGAGATGATAAATGAATTCAGTAGGGTCGCAGGATACAAAAATCAATGTACAAAGTTCTGTTGTGTTTCTATATTCTATATTCTAATAATGAAGTAGCAGAAAGAGAAACTAAGAAAACAATCCCATTTACGAGTGCACTATAACCAATAAAATATCTGGGAACTAAAGAGGTGAAAGACCTGCACTCTGAAAACTATAAAATACTGATGAAAGAAACTGAAGATGACACACCAAAAAATAAGACATTCCATGCTCATGGATTGGAAAAACAAATATTGTTAAAATGTCTACACTACTCAAGGCAATCTATGCATTTGCTGCAATTCCTATCAAAATACCAAGAGCTAGAATAAACAATCCTAAAGTTTGTACAGAACCACAAAAGACACTGAAGAGCCAAAGCAATCTTGAAAAAGAAAGGCAAAGCTGGAGGCATCACAGTTCCAGACTTCAAGTTATATTTCAAAACTGCACTAATCAAAATGGTAGGAGACTGGCAGAAAAATAGACATAGATCAATGGAAATGAATAGAAAACCCAGACGTGAACCCACAACTATATGGTCAGTTAATCCATGACAAAGCAGGAAAGAGTATCCAGTGGGAAAAAGACAGTCTCTTCAACAGACGGGGCTGGGAGAACTGGACAGCAACACACAGCAGAATGAACCTGGACCACTTTCTTACACCACACACAAAAATAAACTCAAAATGGATTTAAAAACTAAATGCATGATCTGAAACCATAAAAATCCTGGAAGGGATCTCAAGCAGTAATTTCTCTGACATCAGCCATAGCAACATTTTTCTAGATCGGTTTCCTGAGGCAAGGGACATAAAGGCAAAAATAAACTATTGGGACTTCATAAAATAAAAAGCTTCTGCACAGCAAACAATCAGCAAAACTAATAACATCCTACTGAATGGGAGAAGATATTTTCAAATGACATATCTGATAAAGGGCTAGTATCCAAAATACATAAAGAACTGATATAAGTTACCACCAAAAAAAAAAAAAAAAACCAACAACAAATAATCCAATTTAAAAATGGGCAGAGAACATGGGCATTTCTCCAGAGAAGACATCCAGATGGCCAACAGACACATGAAAAGATGCTCCTCATCACTCATCACCATGGAAATACAAATCAAAACTACAATGAGATACCACGTCACAACTGTCAGAATGGCTAAAATCAGCAATACAAGAGACAACAGGTGTTGGTGAGAATGTGGAGAAAAAGGAACCCTTATGCGCTGTTGGTGGGAATGCACACTGGTACAGCCACTGTGGAGAACAGTGTGGAAGTTCCTCAGAAAGTTAAAAATACAACTGCCCTACAATTCAGCAATTGCACTACAGGGTATTTATGCACAGGATACAAAATTACTAAGTCAAAAGGATACATCCACCCCAATGTTTATAGCACTATTATCTACAATAGCCGAATTAGGGAAGCATTCCAAGTGTCCATCAGCTGATGAATGGATCAAGAAGATGTGGTTTATCTATACGATGGAATACTACATGGCAATGAGAAAGAATGAAATCTGGCCTGTGTAGCAACACGGATGGACCTTGAGGGTATTATGCTGAGTGAAATAAGTCAATAAGTCAGGCAGAGGAGGACAGATACCATATGTTTGCACATATAGGAGAATTAGGGGAGCTTAACAGAGGACCATGGGGGAGGAGATGGGGAAAAATAGTTGGGGACAGGGAGGGAGGCAAACCATGAGAGACTTTTGAATGCTGAGAGCAAACTGAGGGCTGATGGGGTTGAGGGAGACAGGTGATGGGCATGGGGGAGGGCACTTGTTGGGATGAGCACTGGGTGTTATATGGAAACCAACTTGACAATAAACTATTTAAGAAAAAAAGAAGGTATGGTCTATATATAGACAATGGAATATTAATTGGCCAGAAAAAAGAATGAGATCTTGTCATTTGCAACAACATGGAGGGATCTAGAGAGGATAATGCTAACTGAGAGAAGTCAAAGACAGTACCATATGATCTCATTCATATGTGGAATTTAAGAATCAAAACAAATGAATAAAGGGGGGGAAAAAAAGAGAAAACAGACCCTTAACTACAGAGAAGAAACTGATGATTACCAGAAGGGAGATAGGTGGGGGGATGGGTGAAATAGAAATAGATGAAGGGGATTAAGAGCACACTTATCATGGTGAGCACGGAGTAATGTACAGAACTGCTGAGTCACTATATATTGTACACGAATATAACACTAGTTTAACAATACTGGAATTAAATTTTAAAGCTTTTAAAAAGATTCTACATGTTTTATAAGAATCTGAAGAAAATATTTAAGTAAAAAGTCATGAAAGAAGAAATGAACATACAACAGAGAAGATTAATAAAGCCAAAAGTTCATTCTTTAAAATAATAAAACTGAAAAATATTACTCGAGATTAATTGCTGAAGATGTAAGAAAAAACAGGATAAAGAACATTTATGGATAACAAGGGAACACAAGTATAAATGAAATTAAAAAATAAAATATTATGAACAACCTTATGCTACAGTGTTTAAACAGAGAAAACAGTCCTAGAAAAAGAGAACTCCTTAGGAAGAAGTTAACAAACTCTATAGTCCTATAACCATAACAGAAGTTTTTAAGAAGTCCCTACATAGAATACCTGGCCTAGAGAACTCCACAAAGTCCACCAAACATTCAGGAAAACAAAGTTTTGATCTTACACAGACTTCCAGAGAGCAGAAATGGAAGGAACATTTTCTAACGGATGTCATGAAGCCAGCCCAACCTTAATACCAAAGCCAAACAAGGACAGAAGAAAGGAAAATCACAATACAAGCTCACCCATATAGAAAAATGCAGAAACCTCAGGCAGCAAGAGATGAAACAAACATTAAAAAGAAAATATGCTATGGCAAAGTTGGTTTGTCCCAGGAGTTAAATTTGATTAAATATTAGCAAATAGATTAGTAGAATCACTGTATTAACAGATTAAGAGAAAACTATTTCAACTGATGCAGAGTTCAATACATAAGAAGTTAACTCATAACAAAAACTACTAGCAAACTGAAATAGCAAGAAAATGCCTTAAGTTGATAAAGGATAGTCACAAAAACCCACAGCAAACATTATATGTGATGAAATTCTGAAAGTATTCTTTTCAAGATCACAAACAAGGTAAGTATGCTCAGTATCACCAGTTCTTTTTTAATTTTTAATGTTGTTTTTTTTTTTTGAGAAAGAGAGAGACAAAGTGTGAGTGGGGGAGGGGCAGAGAGAGAGAGGAGGAGACACAGAATTCAAAGCAGGCTCCAGGCTCTGAGCTCTCATCACAGAGTCCAATGTGGGCTTGAACCCATGAACTGTGAGATCATGACCTGAGCTGGAATTGGATACTTAACCGACTGAGGGGCATCCCCCAATATCATCACTTCTGTTTACCTGAAAACATTAGCCAGTGTGATGCAGCAGAAAAAAGAAACTTATAAAGGAAATAGGAAAAACAAAATGGTGACATTCTGTAGAGGAGACACTGTGAGTCTACAGTAAATTTAAAAGCATCTTCAGATACATTTGAATTAGTAAGAGAGCATAGAAATGTTTCTAGATACAAAAATCAAAATTAGGGGCGTCTGGGTGGTTCAGTCAGTTAAGCGTCCAACTTCAGATCAGGTCATGATCTCATGGTTCGTGGGTTTGAGCCCCGCTTTGGGCTCTGTGCTGACAGCTAGCTCAGAGCCTGGAACCTGTTTCAGATTCTGTGTCTCCCTCTTTATCTGACCCTCCCGTGCTCACGCTCTCTCTCTCTCAGAAATAAATAAAAAACACTAAAAATTTTTTTTTCATCAAAATTAGAAAGTCACTTACATTTCTATACAGCAACAATCAATTAGAAAATAAAACTGGTACCAAGAGTTATCATTTATGGCAGCAAATAAAAAGTCTCTGCAACTTAATGAAATAAAATATGTATGACCTTGATGACAAAACGCATGAAACTTTAAAGTCATTAAAGGAGACTTAAATAAAATATATAGCAGAGTTATGGCTAAGAAGCCTCAATATTACAAAGTTGTTAATTGTCTTCCAGTGGATCTCTAGATTAAAAAAAAACTCTAATCAAAATTCCAACATGAGTGGTAGCTACACAGGTTTACATTATCTTATGTTTTTTGTAAATATTTTTATACACCTCAAGTTTAAAGAATCTACCTAGACCGTTCTAATCTGCAGTTTTACCTTTCAGAATTTACAAATGCAGAAGCCTTCTGCTTACATTGTAGGTTACATTTTCTAAGGGGATAAGGGTCAATGCCATTTAGAGAACACATATGTAAGTGTGTATTGCTCTTACCAGCGCCGTGCAAGGTAATTAAAATTAAATTGGAATTGGCTCAAAACATCTCCTCCTATGGCACAAGAAAAATATGTACATTTGGTCAGCGACAGTATGTAGCATGCTTCCTCCAACACAAATTTGCACAGTACAGGTTATTAGCTTATCACATTGTCATATGTATCTGTTTGTTATTTCAGGTATAGGCATATCTTTTAAGAAAAAGTGATCTTTTATATCTTAGGCAGTAAAACATCTGAATTAAGAAAGAAATACCTGTATAAGTAAAAGTTTCTCACTTTAAGATGAACGATAGAAGTTCTTTGAAAACCCCATTCACCATCTACTTTGGATATTGGAAGGTCATTTACTACAGGAACAAGATGGAGTATACCTCCTTGAAAGCTGAAGTATTGGGTGATTTTACGTAAGGAGTTTTAACCTGATATAAAGTAAAGCTTTTTAAAATTATGATACAAGTCAATGATGAAATGTGATTTTTTTAAATAAAAAAACCCACACATTTAGAACTTTTGGGAAATATGTCTCTTTGTTAAAGTATATACCCATATGGGGGCGCCTGGGTGGCTTAGTCGGTTAAGCGTCCGACTTTCGCTTAGGTCATGATCTCGCGGGTTCGTGGGTTCGAGCCCCGCGTCGGGCTCTGTGCTGACTGCCAGCTCGGAGCCTGGAGCCTGTTTCAGTCTGTGACTCCCTCTCTCTCTGACCCTCCCATGCTCATGCTGTCTCTCTCTCTCCTAGAAATAAATCATTAAAAAAAAATCTTTTTAAAAAATAAAAAATAAAAAAAAATAAAGTATATACCCATATGATAAATGAATTATTAAAACAGAGAGCTAGTTAGTATAATGTACTGGAAAAATAGGATAAAAATCCATATTTTGCTTGAAATATTTGGGGTTTTTTAGGATCAACTGAATTTTATACACATACACACAAATGAGAAAGAGATAACGCACCAAGCCCACCATCTTCGCCACATCTTTGCCAAAGGACACTCCCGGAAGCATCTGTTATTATCTGGACACCTTCCTGCTTATTAGACATTTCACAAGGTGACTTAATACTTACCTCAGAGTATGAAACTGACATTTTTACTCAAGGGAACCACATAGCCAGTTCTAATTCATTATGAAATGGTCTCAGTTAAGAAGAAAGAAACAGGTTATTAAAAATAGGGGAAGATACAGAATTAAGATAGAGACTCCATGACAAGTGAGATATAATTACTGCAAAAGAAAATTTGGCAAATGTAAATAAATAGTACCGAAGTCACCAGCCGGATGCGCCTCAGAATAGGAGCCATGAAAGTCAACCTGAAAAAGAAAGAGAAACACCCAGTGTGTACGTATGTATGTATGTATCACAAACTGTAGCCCAAGCCACTGCCCCACAGCCAAGCCGGTAGTGGGAAGGTGAAGTTCTCACCCGATGAAATGCTAAAGGTACATAGGTATAGACTCAATTTTCAAAAATATGTTTCATTTTATCATTTTATTTTATATTACATTATTAAACATATATTCTATTTAAATAATTATATTATTTGTTAAAAATTATATTGGCAGCTGGGTCGTATACTATTGTTTGGTAGTAAATAAACCTATCGCAAATGTTTGCACCTCAGAGGAAACACACACAGTCTTGATGGAGTCCAACCATGAGCTTCTCACAGAATGGTACTAATGTCAACTGGTGACCAGAAGGCACTTCCAGAAGTAAGTCACCAGGGAAGATGGCCATCTCCAGTTTGGGGATATGGTTGTTTCATACAGGACATTGAAAAAGAAAACACAGTGAGGGAGGATGGGCAAAATGGATGAAGGGAAAGGAGAGGGGACAGGCTCCCAGGAATTAGTCACGGGAGTCAAAGGCACAGCCTTGGGACTGAAGTAGTGATGTAGTAGTGCTGTGTGGTGACAGCCAGCAGCTACACTTGTGAGCATGGCATGCTGCATGCGGTTGTCCAATCGCCATGCTGGACACCTGAAATTAACGTAACAGTGTATCAACTACACTCACAAAATTAATTTAAAGAGGTAAATTTAAAGAAAACCACGTGGAACCATTACTTTCAAACAGAACAAAGTGGCCCGCCTTCATATCCTCGTGAGTACACAACTTGAATAAAACATGCAATTTCCCCAATGTTTGTGACTCTGAACATCACATTTATCGCTGTTTTCAGGGCACATTAGTGAATGGCTAATGCCTGTGTGATGAGTGTACAGGTAGCAGGAAGATTAAGAGGAATCAATAGGAACAGATGGAAATCTAACAAATTAACTGCTTTGGGCAAGAAGTCTTGCTTCCAAACAATAGCCCAATTATGGAGAGCGCCTAAAAGTCCCTCAGCTGATGAAGAGATTAAGGAGATGTGGTACATATACACAATGGACTACTACTTGGTGATGAAAAAGAACAAAATCCTGCCATTTGCAACAACGTGGATGGAATTGGAGGGTATTAGGCCAAGCGAAATGGGTCAGAGAAAGACAGAATCACATGATTTCACTCATATGTGGAATTTGAGAAACTTAACAGACGCTCATAGGAGAAGGGAAGGAAAACTGAGATAAAAACAGAAGGAGGCAAACGGTAAGAGACTCTTAAATACAGAGAACAAACTGGGTTGATGGGGGCGGGGAAAACGGGTGATGGGCATGAGGAGGCACCCGTGGGGAAGAGCACTGGGTGTCCCTGTAAGAGATGAATCACTGCGTACTACTCCTGAAGCCAAGTCTTGAGAATAAATAAATAATATTCTTTAAAAAAAAACAATTAAAAAATAAAAAAGAAACCTAGTTTCCACATGCCCTGAGAATAACCTCAAGTTTTCCTCCTCTCCTCTCGAAGGGTTAGTTTTACATCATGAGGACAGCATCCCTCCCAAATCACCATTAATCACGAAGACAGGTACTCACAGCTGCCATTGTCCTGAGGAACCCTTGCGGGATCCCCAGGCTGTGCCAGCTGACGTCGGCCACCATGTGAGAGGTGACTCCCAACAGGAACGCCACCAATTTCTCCGTATCCTGCCAAAGAAGCAAATTAGAGTCCTATGTGCTTGGGTCATTCTATAAAAATCCTATTAAAAGTTTTAATAAGTATGCTTTCCATTACTGAGACTTAAAAATAATATCAGAGGGGCGCCTGGGTGGCTTAGTCGGTTAAGCGTCCGACTTTCGCTTGGGTCATGATCTCGCGGTTCGTGGGTTCGAGCCCCGCGTCGGGCTCTGTGCTGACTGCCAGCTCGGAGCCTGGACCCTGTTTCAGTCTGTGACTCCCTCTCTCTCTGACCCTCCCCAGCTCATGCTGTCTCTCTCTCTCTCCTAGAAATAAAAAAACAAACAAACAAGCAAACAAAAAAACAAAGAAAAACATTTAAAAAAATAAAATAAAATCAGAGGCAGGTATGTTGTAGTTTCTAGTCACAAAAATCATAAAGGACTCTTTGAAATATTTTATGGATATCAGATTAATTGTTCTCAGAACAAAACAAGGAAGAGACGTGCCCCAAACGTTTTTAAGTGGGTTTATTCAGATATTAACTAGCCGCATACTGTGTTTGGTGTTGAAAGTATGTGGAGGGGCGGGGAGCACCCTCCCAGAGCCTGGGGTGGGGACGAGGGGGACAAAGGGAGTAAACACGGACGTAAACACGGGGCTGGGCGGGTCTAGGACAGAATTTCTTCTTGGCCTTAGGGGGCTGTGCCTACCTCCGCCCAGGGAAGAGGATAGTTCTCTCGGATGTAATGAACGCTTGCATTCAGAAATGGGGTCCAGTGGGTGCTCTCGGACACGTCATGGAATTGCCCTGGTGAAACAGAGGGTCTCAGGACTTTCTC
The DNA here is from genome assembly GCA_017311185.1 of Proteles cristata cristata. Classification (NCBI taxonomy): domain Eukaryota; kingdom Metazoa; phylum Chordata; class Mammalia; order Carnivora; family Hyaenidae; genus Proteles; species Proteles cristata. The sequence continues at coordinate 73,045 of JAESUZ010002639.1, read as the reverse complement.
AGCAGCTGGAGACCCGCAGTCAAATCTGCCACCAGCACGGCCGCCCGCTGCAACCCTCCTCCCCCTTCCCTCCGAGTCTCTTAGTTTCTTCTCTTGATGTTCAGAGGATGCCTCTAGAACAGAAGAGGCAGCACACACGTGCACGCACACACACACACACACACACACACACACACACACACAGAAAACGGAGCCTGAACTGGCTCACAGCATCTCGATTCACTTGGGCTGCATGGAGGCGGGAACATTTTCCAATTCTGTGCTCTAAAGGGGAGGAGAGGAGGGGAGCCTGGGAGGCTCAGCTGGTTACATCTGACTCTCGATTTCAGCTCAAGTCATGATCTCACAGTCTGAGAGATCGAGTGAACCGGCTCTGCGCTGACAGCATGGAGCCTGCCTGGGATTCTCTCTCCCTATCTCTCTGCCCTTCCCTCAAAGTAAAATATTTTTAAAAATACGAAAGGAAGAGAGAAGGGTTAGGGTTAGTGGTGTGAGGGAAGTGCGGTGGGAAGGGGGTGTACAGGTGTGTGTGGCGGGGTGTATATTTACTGTGTGTGTGATCTTCGGTCCATCACAGTCCACCCTCCTAACAGCACAAAACACAGAAAGTAGAAACTCCAAAGGCCTTCAAGTATTTTAATTGACAACAATTGTTTTATAAGGGCACCGGCCCCAGGCTTCGGCTGAGAGTCTCTATTCCCCTTATTCCCACAGTAGGGGGAGGAGGAGGGGCTGGAAAGACAGTCCAGGGCATCTACTCAAACCTCCCAAAGCCACACATTCTCCCTGGGTGTCCAATGTCACAGGCAACAAAACCAGAACTCCAGAGTTCAGGTCCCTCAGTTCAAGTATTTTCATGGTCACTCAAGTAAAACAGCCTAACCAATTTTCAATCATTGGTTTTTCTGGAAATGATTTTAAGAGATGTTGCAACTAAGAAATGTGATTTTTGCACTAATGGTTTTCCTAGAGATAAAACTTACAATTCCTATTTTACAGAGCTCAGTACAAACTAAAATTAAATATGGCGGTAGCCCGTTTGACAAACCTCCTCTTAACCAAATTGTTTTCTGTGCCCCTCTGTAAACCTCCAGCCAGAAGCAGAAGAAAGCCCTGCGCCCTCTGGGGCCTGGGGCCTGGTGGCAGCCAGCAGACTCTGTCCCACAGCCATGCTGTTACAGGGAGTGGGCAGGGTCCCTTCCATTCCTGGCTAGGATGGTCCTCAGTGTTGTAGTTATGGGCTTTGCTCAGTATTAGGTAAACTGAGGCAATGGAAGAACAAAACAAAGCTGTTTCTTTGGCAGCTGAGCATCTGAGAATGTTTGCTTTCGAAAGATGCCATGAAGGTGAACCCCAAAGCGAAAGACAGGTGCTATGGAAGTAGGTGTGTGAGACCCAGGTGAGATCTGGAAAATTTTCATAAAAGTCTAAGCGAAGTCTGCATCGAGTTCTTCATAATAATCAGTACATAGTTTATAATTCTTTTTTCTCATGTTTGGTGGGTTTTGTGTTTTTTTTTGTTTTGTTTTTTTTTTTTTTTTTTTTTTTGAGAGAGACAGTATGAGAGGGGAAGGGAGAAACAGAATCCGAAGCAGGCTCCAGGCTCTGAGCTGTCAGCACAGAGCCCGAAGCGAGGCTCGAACTCACAAGCAGTGATACCATGACCTGAGCCGAAGTCAGACGCTTAACCGACTGAGCCACCCAGGCGCCCATATTTCCTAATTCTAAGCGATCTCACTGATGGATCCGTCTGTGTTGGTTGAGGCAAGGCAGTTACTGCTGTAGGAATAAAGGAAAATTCAGGAGAGTGGGAACTACTTTTTCATTCTTCTCAAAGTCTGCAGTACCATACGTTTAGCTGTCTCTTAAAATGTCATATGTTAAGCAAGTTTTCTCAAATTTAATTGACCAAAACAAGTCCTTTTTTACTTCTTTTTTATGGAAGAGATCAAGGAACTGATTACCAAGAGACATTACAGCTCCCTGAACGCAGTGTTGGGAAGGGCTAAAGAGGAAACAGGTTTAGGAAAAAACTGTAACAAGCAGGCAAAATAATGGGATTAAGAAAGGATAGTTAACAGACTAAGAAGGAAACAGAAAAAAAAAAGAAAAACCCAACCTTCCAGATGTGAGAGACACGAAAGCTTAGTTATCTGGTAGTAACTACAGGGGTGAGTGGCAACTGACATTCCACTGAGCCCCATGTACCAAACCGAACACCGACACCACGGCTATGACTGCAAAATTCCCAAATTGGTTTACGTGATGACCAAAGTACTGGATGTCTTTCCTGTGTCCCTCAGATCCGCGGTCCACCCTTCTCTGCCCCGCCCTGTACCCCTGAGGGACCTGCTCAACTGGCCTCTTTGCCCTCTGGCTTTGGCTGGGTTGGGCCAATGGGGAGATCTGAGGGGAGATCGAGAGAAGGGAGAGAGAGAGAGATGGGGGTATTCATTCTCCCGGCTCCCCTGCTGCGAGGTCACAGGGCCTGGCTGTGTCCCTGCCTGAAGGTCTGGCCCCCAGCAAGGGGTCTCCCATGCAGCAACCTGTCTGCAGATCCATTAACTGCCCCCTCCCTGCACTACCCTCCCCAGTTCTCTCACACTGTGCCCATATCCGTGTAAATGGCCACCTTATCCACACACCCCAAATGACTCCACTAGAGAGCACCTTCCGGGCCTGATGCGGCCCCAACTGACACACCCCATAAGCCCAATTTGCCGGTAACCCCACCTTAGGTCTACAGAACACCTGACAAAATAATACACATTAATGTCAACAAAAATCTGGTTAAGAGGCAAGCTGGCATTACTACTAAGTTACAGGCTCGGAAACAGACTCGGCCCCTCCAGGACTTTTTAAAGGTCGTGTGCTAACAGACAATGTAGCAGGAACAAGAACTCAGACCCTTCAATCTCTTTCAAGATGTTTTCTCTTCCACCACAAAGCAGTAAATTAAGGGTGCACAGGATCGTGAAAATTTTCAGAATTTCTCTCCTTATGTAGGTAAGGTCTGGTTACGTGGAAAACGCAGTTAATGTGAACCAAGTCACTGACCAACAGTAGTGGAAGATATGATGCGCTGCGGTTTTTAAAGCCTAGCCATTCCCGTCGCTCAAGTGAAGGTGACATTGTTTGGTCTGTAAAACTCCATCTTACCTCTTTCGCAGATGCTGGGGTAAAACGCATCGGGAAACACAGCTCCCGCCTGATATGCGTCCTGGTGTTCGAGCAACAGCTGGGGAGCAGGAAAACAGAGATCAGGGGCCAGAGGCAGCAGCTCAGGCAAGCCCACCAACAGGCGGAGGAGGGGGGGCTTATGTCGTAATAAAAACTCATGCAGAATCCAAGACAACGCCCTCCAATAGCGGGCCTCGGGCTCCGTCCCAGCAAACACAGGCTGATCAAGAAGTAGCAAAAACCACTTATTTCACTTGCTCTGTTCACCTGGCAGAGTGGAATTTCCCCAAGGTTATTTCACCACCCGCTTTGTGGAAAGGTTTTCAATGATCCAATGAAGTCAGTGAAAAGAGAAAATACATACACATACATACATAAAATATGCACATACACATAATAGACACACATACACATAATGGACACGCATACATATAATATACACACATATACATTTACACGGTTGACCCCTGAACACAGATTTGAACTGTGTGAGTCCACTTACACACAGATTTTTCCCACTAAATATAGTAGAGTACTCTAAGTGTATTTTTCTTAATGTATTTTCTCATTAACATTTTCTTTACCTTGCTTTACTAGAATAGAGTATATAATATATATAACACAAAATAAGTGTTAATTGACTTATCAGTAAGACTTCCGGTCAACAGTAGGACTATTAGTAGTTAAGTTTTGGGGGACTCAAAAGTTATAGTTGGATTTCAACTGCCTGGGGGATTGGCCCCCAGTCCGTGTTGTTCAAGGGCCAACTATGTGTATACTGACATCTATATATACACAGAAGTTTACAGTTGCTATGTAAGATTATGTCTTTTGCGCTTGGGGGGAGGGGGCTCTTCCTTGGTTGACTGGCTCACTCCTTTCTGTTCTGACCCCCTTCAGGTGGGCCCAGCTGTTTCTAGAGGCTAGAAAGCCAGGACTACATTTCCCAGACTCCATGGAGGAGCCCCTTCTTCCCCTCTGCTTCTTCAGCTAGCAGGGAAGTGCCTGGTTTGCAGCAGAGGTAGGGGGTCCCAGGTAGAGTACAGAGCACCCATTTTGCTAGTAAGGAATGTGGCCGAGGTGAGGAGGTCCTGGAGCCAACAGTCAAGATGGTGGCCACTTGTTCTCCAGCCTGTGTAGGAGGCAGCTGGAGCTGGAGCTGGAGACCGGGACCATGACTGTCTGCCTAGACCCAGGTGGCCCTGGCAGGCCAGCTCTGGCTGTTGTTCTGGGTGTTGTTCTGGGAGTCCTGCCTGGACGCTCAGCCCACAGCCTGCCCTTCCAGTGCTCACCCGTGGTCAGCACCGAGTTCCCAGTTCTGGGCATCGAGTCCCTCTCAGCAGAGGGGTTTCCGTGATCTGCAGATGAACTCTGCCACAACGGGCCAAGTTAAAGCGTGGCAACCTAAACTTTCTAATTTACCTGTAAGGACTTACCAACCCCCATCGCCACCATGATGTTGGGCTCGGAGATGCATGTTTGATGAAAGCTAGCTCGGTTAGAACCCTCCCTGAGACTCCTCATCTGAGCTGTGTGGAAGACACCCTCTTCCCTTTGGGGATTTTCAGCGTCAAGACGGAGTCCTGGATGGCCGGTGTCCTCCACATGGAGAGAGACCACCACTCGACCCGTGGGTAGAGCTCTGTTCCAACACTAGAAGTTACGTGCGCCCATAAAGTCTCCTTTTCCCTCTAAAGATAGCTCGAGATGGACTTTTGTCACTTAAAAATAATAGTTAACTTAATTGAATATTTACCTTGTCAGCCACTGTCCCTGTCATTCTGTATGATAAAGACTCGAATCTGCATCTCTAGGTGAGGTAGATCCTGTTATTTAACATTAAAAAATAATTCCGAAGTAAATTTTGTAAAGTAAATGTGTCAGCAAAATACGAGACTGCTGGGGGGAAATGTATGGGGGAGGATGCATCCTTCAGATATAAAAATGTATTTTTAAGCTACAGAAAAAATAGAAGTAGGATACCGAGCTCGAAAGACATCAATGATGGGCACCTGGGTGGCTCAGTCTGTTAAGCATCCGACTTAGGCTCAGGTCATGATCTCGCGATTTGTGGGTTCAAGTCCCACGTCGGGCTCTGTGCTGACAGCTCAGAGTCTGGAGCCTGCTTCAGATTCTGTGTCTCCTCCTCTCTGCCCGTCCCCTGATCACACTGTCTTGGTCTCTCAAAAATAAGTGTTTAAAAAAATTTTTTTTTAAAGAGATCAGTGAAACAGAAGAGTAAGGAAACAGACTTAAGTGTACACCATATACAGTGACGAGGAGTGAAGGGTGGAGTAACCAATAAATGGTGTTGGCGCAATCCTGTGGTGGGGAGGCTTCCAGCGTGGCATTCGGACATGGACTTGAAATTAGCATAACACGAGGTTACTAGACCCCTAACAGGCTTATGCCAAAATAAATACAAGGTGACTTAAAGAGTCAAAGGCAAAACAAGAAGGCACGAACTTAGCAGGACAAAACTTAAGGAAATAACTGCACCATCTCAGAGTGGGAATGATTTTTCTAAGCAAAGCATCCAGGAAGAATCCATAAAAGAAGAGAATGATGCATTTACCTCAAAATGTAAGCATTTTGCATGGTAAAAAGCACCAGAAGCAAATTTAAGAGAAAAGTAACCATGAGAATCATTTGATACATGACGGGGGCCCATATATTTAATAAGTCAGTTTTCCACATCAAGATAAAGATAAATATCCTAATTGAGAAATGAGAAAAGATATAAACGATTCACATAAGTACTAGAAATAGTTCATAAACACTTGAAAGTATATTTAACTTCATTCATAATTAACTAAAATGCCAATTAAATCTATAACAAAACACTATTTTTCACCTACCAAATTAGCAAAAATGAAAAAATAAAAAAACAGGCTCTAAAAGTGACTCTGTTTCCAAATCTGAAGATACCTATTAAGAAATTTCAATGGAATACATGAGCAATTAATGGGGACACCTGGGTGGCTCAGTCGGTTAAGAGTCTGGCTCTTGGTTTCGGCTCAGGTCAAGATCTCAGGGTTTGAGGGGCGCCTGGGTGGCTTAGTCGGTTAAGCGTCCGACTTTCGCTTAGGTCATGATCTCGCGGTTCGTGGGTTCGAGCCCCGCGTCGGGCTCTGTGCTGACTGCCAGCTCAGAGCCTGGAGCCTGTTTCAGTCTGTGACTCCCTCTCTCTCTGACCCTCCCCTGCTCATGCTGTCTCTCTCTCTCTCTCTCCTAGAAATAAATAATTAAAAAAATATTAAAAAAAAAAAAAGATCTCAGGGTTTGAGTTTGAGCTCTGTGTCAGGCTTTGCACTGTCAGTGTGGAGCCTACTCGAGATTCTCTCTGTCCTCTCTCCACTGCTTGCTTTCTCTCTCAAAATAAACAAACGTTTTTAAAAAATGAAATACATGAGCAATTAAGGATATTAATCCTTCCTCAGTCCTATAGGTCTTTCTGGTCTAGTTTTGTTCCTGGACCAAATGGACTCCACTAGCAGTGGCAGGGCTGAGCCTGGTCAGGAAACTGGCCGCAGACAAGGAGATTGAGCACTTAGGAATACGTATCGAGAATGACCAAGGCCAGGTTTCTCACTATTGGAGGAAGGAGTCACAGTTACAGACATGAGAAGCTAGAACGAATCCTGTGATGATGGAACGTAATTGGAGACATTTTTGCGTGAACTTATGGCTTTCAATAAACACAGATAGACACCAAAGTCAACTGGAAGTGGAATCTGGGACAATGGAAGCATCAACATCAATGTGGTAACGTAATATAAACCATTAAGTAGAAATCCATGAGCATATGCGGGTATAAGTAAATATACGAATGGAGAAGAAGGAAAGACTTTACAGTAGAATGCCAATCAGTGTAGAATGAATAATGGAATCAGATAAACAATTTGGCAGCCATCATAAGAATTATTTCAGGCAAGAATTATCAATGGATACCAAAATCAGTGGGAAAAACTTGGAGGATGAGAAACAGGGTATTTACATTACCTCAATATCTCTCCCCAGAAAATATTTACTTGCTAATTAAAAAATAGAAAATACTGGGGTGCCTGAATGGCTCAGTGGGTTGAACATTCAATTGTGGATGTTGGCTCAGGTCATGTTCTCATGGTTCATGAGACTGAGTCCTGCATCGGGCTCTGCACGGACAGCGTGGACCCTGCCTGGGATTCTCTCCCCCACCCCCCATAGCCGCATCCTCTCTCTCTTTCTCTCTCATAATAAATAAACCTTTTTAAGAAGCAGAAAACACTTATTAAATTTCCATTATAAAAATGTGAAGACACCACCTAAACCAAAAAGTTACCATCACTAAGACTTCTGCTTCCAGGAAGATGGAAAAGATGTACTTTTCCTTATTCCTCTTGTGAAGGCTAATTAAGAACCCTGGACATTGTACACAGATGGAGCCTCAGAAAACTCTGGAAGGTGGAGGGAAGTATGCAGATGGCCGGGGAACTCAGGAGCTGAAGATGATACCATGGAAAGTTCTCTGGATTTTCTTTTTGCTTCCTATGTCCCAAACTGGGTACCAGAAAAACTAGAAGCTCCTATGAGCTTAGACTAAACACATAAGCGAAAGCCACAACAAAAGCTTGCTGTAAGCAGGAGACCAGAAAGGAGGCAGACAGGCAAGACAGAAACTTTTAGACAACAGTCTTTCTGTGTCACAAACACCACAGAAAAGACTGTGGCCCCACCCTCACCAGGACGTTCATCTGTGCCGTCCTGTCTCCTGTCCCCACCCCTCAGCATCAGTGGAAACCTTGGGGAGAGCCTGGACATACAATCCCAACGGGCAGTAACATGGCACCTCGCCCCACCCCCACTGGGTGAAACCAGAAAAGACCCAGGGGAGAGCGGACGTTCAACACCACAGTGACACCCCCCACCCCCAGGATCTGTAGAGGCCACTGTGAGGAGCAGTAACTAGGTACTTCTACCCCTCCAGCCAGGGAGGCATCACTGGAGACCCAAGGGAACCTTGACCTCTACCTCCAGCTGGCAGGAGAGTTAGGAGGTAGAGGTCTGCCCACCGCAGACCCCTCCCAAAGTGGTGTCAGAGGAAGTTGGCTGAAATACAAGGTTTCAGGGCACCTGGGTGGCTCAGTCAGTTAAGCGTCTGACTTCGGCTCAGGTCATGATCCCATGGTTTGTGAGTTTGAGCCTCACATCAGGTTCTATGCTGACAGCTCAGAGCCTGGAGCCTGCTTAGGATTCTGTGTCTCCCTCTCTCTGCCCCTCCCCCATTCATGCTCTGTCTCTCTCTCTCTCTCAAAATAAATAAATTAAATTTTTTTTGGAATAGGTTTCAAGTAAGATCCAGAGTCTCATAACCTAATACCCAAATGTCCAGGTTTTAATCAAAGATCAGTCATCACACCAAGAACCTCAAAAGGCATGAAGAGAGATAACCAATGGAGACCAACACAGAGAGAGCAGAAATTTTGTAATTATTGGACAAACTTTTTAAAGCAGCCTACATAAAAATGCTCCGATCATAAACACACTTGAAACAATTCCCCCCACCCCAGCACCAAAGCAGTCTCAGGAGAGGAATACATGAAGAACGACCAAAGGTAAATCCTAGAAATGAAAAACACAATCGCTGAAATAAAAGTTAACATCACCAGAAACAGTATATTTGACATTGTGAGGCTTCTTTTCTTAATTTATTTCTTAAAGTTTATTTTTATTTATTTTTGGGAGAGATTAAGGGTGCGTGAGTGGGGGTAGGGGTGGCAGAAAGAGAGGGGACAGAACCCTAAGCAGGCTCCATACTGTCAGCACAGAGCCCAGTGCGGGGCTCAGACTCCCAAACCATGAAATCATGACCTGAGCCAAAGTCAAGAGCTGGATGCTTAACCAACTGAGCCAGCCAGGTGCCCTGACCTTGTGAGTCTTCTGATACAATCCAATGAGAATATAGCATCACCTCCATGTTCTAGATATTTCTGTTAAAAAATAAGCTGCAAGGGGACCTACCATGGAGAACCATCAGATGAAACCAAATTAAGGTGCATTCTACAGAGTTTTTGGACTTCACCCTTTCCAAAGCATCAAGGTCATTAAAGACAAGGTGGGCCTGAGGAGCTGCTGTAGGTCACATGGTGCTAGACTCATCCTGGTACCATAAAGAAGATTATTGAGACACAACTGGTGGGATTTGAAACCTGAGGATTGGGTCAAAGTGTTGCTCAGTGTTGATTTCCTGACCGTGACTATTACGCTGTGGTTACATAAGAGTGCCCTTGTTTTCAGGGAATACACAATGATGTGTGAAGGCATAATGGATATCCCATCAACAACTTATATTCAAATGGTTCGGGGGTGGGGAGAAATCAATATGTATAAATAGTGTGGAATTGCATAAAATCTCTAGACATGAGAGATTCCATTTTCTTTTCCAATGAACGAACTCTGGAACTGAGCCAGAAGCAGCAACTGTTTGACAAGGAGTCGCTCAAAACATTTCAACAGAGCAACCGGCAATCAGCTCAGAGGAGGGCAGTAAAGTTAATTAATACAGAGGAGGACAATTTCAATGGATAACATCAATGATCTAGAAGACAGTCATCAGAAGTAGTTCAACTGGTCAGCACCTAATTAGCAGGTTTTTTCCTTCTCTCCTTTATCTACATCATGGGATTACCCCTTCCTTTTTTCTCACAAAACCCCTTGGTTTCCCTGAATGAGCAGCACATTTTTCTGGTGACTCTGGAAACTGTGCCCTCACAAATTGCAATTCTGAGACCCAAATAAAGACCTTTGTTCCTTTTCAGTTCCACCTCCTTTCCTTGGCTGACAACAGAGAGGATAAAAAGGCAAATATGATAAGTTGTCAACAGTTAGGGAAACCGGGTAAAGGGCATAAAGGAATTGCCTAAGTTTCCAGCTTTTTGATTGGTCTTTAATTACTTCCAAATGAAAAGATACAATATAGAATTGACTGACTGAATCATGGTGCATTTCAGATAACAGAAAAATATGTAATTATTTTCAGTGACTCTGAAGTTCTCTACTGACATGGAAAGACATCACTAATATATTAAATGAAAAACAGCAAGCTGCAGAATGTGGAGTGTAATTTGGTGGGGGTGGGGGGTGCTAATAAATGAAGAGACGATGCCTAGAATGATATAAAGCCAAGTGTTAAAGCTGATGATCTCAGAATTTTTCTCTACATGAGCATCTATCAATTCTCTAATCAGAAAAGAAAAAAATCTCGTCTACGGGCAGGTAGAAGGAAGCAAGGCAGAGAGGAGAGCAACCAGCCAAATAACTACCACTGCTATGATTTCATGGTTAAAATACCACATTCTGTTTATTCTTATAGAACATAAATACATATAAGTCTAACCATAGCAGTGTAAAACTAGGATTCAATTATAAGAAAAAAGCAAGGAGGGGAAAACACATGGAGACCCAATAACATGCTAGTGAACAACCAATGGGTCAATGAAGAAATCAAAGATGAGATTAAAAAAAAAAAAATACATGGAGACAGACAAAAATGCAAACATAATGACAAAATCTTTTGGGGGGGGGGCGCCTAGCTGGCTCAGTCAGTGGAGCATTAAACTCTTAATCTCAGGGTCAGGAGTTCAAGCCCCACTTTGAGTGTGGATCCTACTTAAAAAAAAAAAAAAAGAAAAGAAAAGAAAAGAAAAAAAATCTTTGGGATGCAGCAAAAGTAATTCTCAGTGGGAAGTTTATAGTAGTGTAGGCCTACTACAAGAAATAAGAAAAACCTCAAAGAAACCATCAAACCTTACACCCGAAGGAACTAGAAAAAGAAGAATAAAGCCCAAAGTTAGTAGAAGGGAGGGGATAGTGAAGATTATAACCAAAATAAATGAAAAAAAGAAATCACTGAAACCAAGAGCTTGTTCTTTGAAAAGATAAAACAGAATTGATAAACCTTTAGCCAGACTCATCAAGAAAATACCCAATGAGTCAAATCAGAAATGAAGGAGAATTAACAACCAACATCACAGAAATACAAAGAATTATAAAATGCTATGAAAAATTATATAATTAGAGAAACTAGAAGAAATGGAAAAATTTCTAGAAACAGTCTTCCAAAATTGAATCATGAGGAAATAGAAAATTTGAACAGGCCATTTATTAGTAACAAAATTGAATCTGTAATAAAAAAAACTCCCAAAAGTTCAGGACTGGATGGCTTCATAAGTGAACTCTACCAAACACTTAAAGAAAAGTTAATACCTATTCTTCTCAAACTATTCCAAAAAATAGAAGAGGAAGGGAAATCTCTAAATTCATTCTATAAGGCCGGCTTCACCCTGATACCAAAACCAGACAAAGACACTACTAAAAAAGAGAACTATAGGCCAACATCTCTGACGAATCCAGACCCAAAAATCCTCAACCCATATCACCAACCAAATTCGGTATGTTAAAAGGATCATTCACCATGATTAAATGTGATTTATTCCGGGGAATCAAAAGTGGGTCAATATTCTCAAAATCAATGTAACAGGTCACATTAACCAAAAGGATTAAAACCATACTACCATCTCAAGAGATCCAGAAAAAGGATGACAAAATGCAACATTTGTTTATGATAAAAACTCTCAACACAGTGGACGTAGAGGGAACCTACCTCAACATAATAAAGACCTTGTACAAAAACCCCACAGCCAACATCATATCCTCTCTTGCCACATTTATTCAACATAGTTCTGAAAGTCCTAGGCGCAGCTAGGAGACAGGAAATAAAAGCATCCAAGCTAGTAAGAAAGAAGTGAAACCGTCACCATTTGCAGATGACAGGATACTGTATATAGAAAACCCTAAGGACTAAAAAACAAAAGAAAAAAACCTATTAGAATAAAGGAATTCAGTAAAGTTGTAGGATACAAAATTAATATGCAGAAATCTGCAGCATTTCTATATGTGAATCATGAAGTAGCAAAAAGAAAAACTAAGAAAATTTTTACGATTTTACGTAAAAATTTTTACGAATTTACGATTGCACCACAAGGAACAAAATATCTAGGAATACATTTTACAAAGGAAGTGAAAGACCTATACTCTGAACACTGTAAGATATTGATGAAAGAGATTAAATAGGACACAAATAGAAAGATATTCCATGCTCATGGATTGGAAGGATTAATATTGTTAAAACGTCCATGTTCCCCAAAGTAAGCTACAGATTGAATGCAATCCCTATCAAAATACCAATGCCACTTTTCACAGAACTAAAACAAAATCCTAAAATTTGTGTGAAACCACAAAAGATCGCAAACAGCTAACGCAATCTTGAGGAAAGAGAACAAAGCTGGAGGAATCTTGGAGTATGTCCAGATCTCAAGCTATACGACAAAGCTGTAGTGATTAGCACAGAAGAGTCCTTGCGCAAAAACAGACACACAGATCAATGGATCCAAATAGAGAGCCCAGAAACAAACCCACATTTATGTGGTCAATATATCTATGACAAAGAAGTCAAAATATACAGTGAGAAAGAGATCTTCTCTTCAACAAATGGTGCTGGCCAAACTGGACGGCTATGTGCCAAAGAAGGACACTGGGCCACTTTCTGACACCGCACCAAAAATAAACTCTGGATAGATTAAAGACCTACATATGAGATGTGACACCATGAAAATCCTAGAAGAAAACATAGGTAGTCATCTTTTGGACATTGGCCTTAGCAACATATTTATGGATAAGTCTCCTCAGGCAAGGGAAGCAAAAGCAAATATAAACTATTGGAACTACATCAAAATAAAAAGATTCTGCACAGGAAAATAAAAAGACAAACACACAAAAGAACTCAATAAAACAGCAAAGTAACTTACTGAATGGAAGAAGAGATTTTCCAATGATATATCCAATAAAAGGTTAGTATCTAAACTACATAAAGAACTTACACAACTCAGCACTAAACAACAATAACAACACAAACACACACAAACCAAAAGCCAAACAATCCCATTAAAAAATAGGCAGAGGACTTGAATAGACATTTTTCAAAAGAAGACCTACAGATGACCAGTACACACATGAAAAAATGCTCAACATCACTAATCAGCAGGGAAATGCAAATCAAACCCACAATAAGATAGCACCTCACCCAGTCAGAATGGTTAGTATCAAAAAGAAGTGTGGGCAGGAATGTGGAGAAAAAGTAACCTTTGTGCGCCGTTGGTGGGAACGCAAACCAGTGCAGCCAGTGTGGTAAACAGTACGGAGTTTTCTCAAAAAATTAAAAACAGAATTACTATATGATCCAGTAATTCCACTACTGGGTATTTACCCCCCAAATGTGTCCAACTATGAAAGCAACCCAAGTGTCCATGGATACGCGAATGGATAAAGGAGATGTGATTATATACACACGCACACATGAATATTACTCAGCCATAAAAAGAATAAAATCCTGAAATTTGGGATAATATGGGCAGACTCCAGGGTATTATGCTAAGTGAAATAAGTCAGAGAAAGACAAACACCACATGATTCCACCTACATGTGGAATGTAAGAAACGCATGAATAGACTCTTCAATACAAAGAAACTGGAGGGAAGGGGATCAGCCAAACAGGTGAAAGGGATTAAGAGGTACAAACTTCCAGTTACAAGCCAAGGAAATGAAAGGTACAGCACAGGAGATACACTAGACGATATAATAACGCATGGGAACAGGTGGTGACCACACTTAGCGTGCGAAACACCGAATAATGTATACAATCATTGAATCACGATGCTGTCCAGACGTAATGCAGCATTACACACCAACTATGCTTCAGTAATAAATAAGAAGACAATAGGCAAGAAGTATCAGGTCAATAATGACCCCCAAAGTGAGGTCAGTTTGCTTTTACAGTTCTTATAAATTAATGAACTGATTTTCTCCATTTATGCATTATTCTTTTTGCGACGTCAAATCTTTAAAGAGCAGATATATTAACAAAAGGTAACCCCAGAGCCAACAAGACCCCACAGAGCCTGTCCCTAGACCGCCAGCCAGTAGGGGACGGTTTAGGCACACAGCTGGCATCCTTCAGGCCCCTTCCTTCTGAATCATTTCACCGACCGGTAGCATTGGGTCCAGAGGTCACCAAAGAGCAGCTCTGAAGAGGGAGAAGGTGATACTACAACAAGTCCCACAGAGAGAGAGAGAGAAAATCAATCACGAAAAGGGATCGGGTAGCATCAGGGAAGGTGAAGTAATCCCGCTCATCATAAACTGAAAGGTGAGGTGGACGCACCCAGGGCACTTAGTCATCTTCGATGATGACATCACAATTTGCATCAGGACGGATGCTGAGGGGGAGGATCTGTGTCCAGTTCACGTTTCAAATTAAGTTAATGACACGCATGTGAATATTTCTACTAGAGAAACCGCTCTGTGCACACGGAGGATTGATCACCCGCTTGATCAATCAGGCAGCATCTACCTTCCGCCAGGGTCAGTGAAGATAACCCAACGCCGTTCAAGTGCCAAGTAAGAAAGCTGAAACTAATGTCTAAAAGTGGCCTGAGGAGAGGATCAATTTCAGCTCTGTTACCATCCTGCTTTCCATACTGAATTATCAGGACTTACTGGTCATAATTTGACCCAATCTGACATCACAAACAAATGTTAACCACTCCTATCAAATGGAGGTACTTAAGAATCATCTTTGTCACAGAGCACTGTTTAGCTACAGAACTAGCAAAAGTGTATAGGGTCAGAATGGGAGTCAATTTGAGGGCGGGTCCAGGGAAGCCACCAGATGGTCCCTACGAAGAATGCAGTAGGAGGAGACATTGGAGGAGCTGATCCACGTGGGACGTCTGAACAGATCCTTCCTGCTCCTTGTACGGATGCAAGTTTTAGACAACGCACAGCGAAGAGGTGGAAAATCACTTCAGGTGTGGTTTCTCTTTGTAAAAACAAGGAGACTCACCATTTTTTGAAAATTCTTTCTTAATTTCTTAAATTATGACTCATCATTAATTTTTTTGGCACCTTCGGAAGAAAGTTAACACGCGTGAGAAGTAAACGTGATACCTCTTTGTAGTTAATGTGCCCATCTTGAAGGTGGAGAAACTCCAGAGCTCTGTGTCCTGAGAGAAATACAGAAATCAATTAAATTCAACCATAACTGGACACAGAACTGACTTGAGAAATTTTAAAGGGAAAATGTAACTTTGTCATTGTAACTGTCAAGGAAGTGGGGAAATGAAAACTAAGTGTGTACTCACTAGTAATTTTCATTAGGCCCAAGATTCACATACTATTTATGTTGTTAAACTACAGATCAGATTTGCATGGGGATTTGAACTTTCTGCTTAGCTAGCACGATGGCCCTGGCTAGGCTAGGTCTCAGTTCCCTCCTAAGTAAAATTAAGTAATAATACTCACCTTACAGGTTTGTTGAGGGAGTCACACAAAATAAATGCTGTGTGAGGAGCACAATGGCTGATACACACTAGAAGCTCAGTAAACAGAAGGTGTCATCACTGTATTTTGCCTCAACAACTCACTGAGATAAATAAACCTAAGCAGGAAATAGGATACACGGCCAAAGGCATGGAATCAATCAATGATTCTCAAATGTTTTCCCCCATCAATTAGACCACATTAGATGGACCGGGAAAAAAAATTTCAAGTCGCCTGCTCCACCCACATGCCCACACACCCACACCCTGAAATCTTCTCAGAATCTAGAAGACGAAGATGCCTTATGAAGTCACCTTCAAAGGCAATACCTTATTTTTATTGGGCATCACATCCAGTTTTATAACTCATACAAAAACACAGCCACTGCTAGAAGCATTGATACTATGATACAAGCTCACAGCCCACACAAATCACCTGTACAGAAGATTCCAGAAATTTACAAATCCAAACCACTGAACGAGGCCAAATCTAATTAACTTACCTGAACGTCACCCTTCCACACAGGGTTTATAGAAGTGAAAATATGAACAAGATATTTATAAAATCCTCTAACTAGTGAATGTTGGAGTTTTGCCTTTTACATAAAACCCCTCAAAATCTGGGGCATCTGGGTGGCTGAGTTGGTTAAGCATCCGACTTCAGCTCAGGTCATGATCTCATGGTTTATGGGTTTGAGCCCCCCACCCCCACCCGGGTCGGGCTCTGTACTGACAGCTCAGAGCCTAAAGCTTACATCAGGTCTTCTGTCACCCTCTCTCTCTGTCCTTCCCTTGCTTGTGCTCTCTCTCTTAAAAGTTAATAAACATTAAAAAAAATTTTTTTAAATCCTCAAAATCTGTGCAGATTGGAAACTGTCTTCAATTACCTTCACATAAAGTTTTATGTTAATATAGTACGTTTCCTATGTGTTTAGTATATATTAATTAGGATCTTTGGCACAGATAAAAAAATAACAATTATCTGATAATTTAAAATTGTATATTTCATCTGTGTTTAAACTTGAAGGAAATGCTTGAGGATTTCCACTTATATTGGTACTTTTTCAGCCCACTTCTAGTTTTAGCCAATTTCAACTTCAAAGAACTTACACTTGGAAAATACTTTCAAATTCATTGGGAAGTTCAGCTCCTCATTCTACAGGAAAGGAACAGAAGGGAAATGGATCGATCTGTGGCACATACTTAGTTTACAGCAGATCTGGTATTCGAACCTCGGTCAAACTCTCTTTCCTACCGTTCCCTGACTCCTGTTAGCAACAAGTATTTTTGGACAGAACCCTGGGCTGGCTGTCAGGACACCCCACCCTAGGCCAGGCCACTAACGAGCCAGCTGGGAGATTTTCTAGATCCATGTCCTTGTACATGACCCACAGGGGCTAGGCTCAGTGAGCTCTAGTGCCCTTTCAGGTAAAATCCTGGGAGCATAGGTTCCTGCACTAGACCTCAATGCCTCGGTCTATCCTGCACTGGTAAGTGTTCACACTCTATTTGTAATCTTTCCCTGCCTCGTACCTTCCGGAGGTGGCCTAACTATGAAATATTGTTGTTTTTAATCTAAAAGTAAACCCAGACATCAGGTATTACCTGAAATGAATCTGAAAATTGTTGCAGAATATAATCCCATCTGATTAGATTATAAATTGTCTGACTTTTTCCAGGAGTTAAAAAATAGTACATATCCAGGGTGCCTGGGTGGCTCAGTCGGTTAAGCATCCGACTTCGGCTCAGGTCATGATCTCACGGTTCGTGGCTTCGAGCCCCACATCAGGCTCTGTGCTGACAGCTGGAGCTGCTTCAGATTCTGTGTCTCCTTCTCTCTCTGACCCTCCCCTGCTCACACTGTCTCTCTCTCTCAGAAATAAATAAAACATTTTAAAAAATAGTACAAATCCACCTTGTACGAGAACCAAACGTGCTGCCCACCAGCATCCGATACCCTGCTGGCGGCCGGTCCTTCCCAGCTCTGTCACCCTGGGCACCTCCAACGCCAGTGGCCAAACTCCCTCACTTCCTCGCCCTCCCTGCATCCAACAACCCCACTCTGGGGGGTACACTCATGGGCCACAGGGGCCCTTTACACGTACTCGGAAACACAAAACAACAAAGATATCTTCCTCACTCTTCCCAAATTCCACGCATCTGCCTCCTCTCCCGATCGGTCAGATCTTCTGCTTCGGGGCAGCAGTTCATCCAGCTCTGCCTGCCCGCCGCGAGACAGCCAGGAGCCGCATGACCACAGCTGCGTCGCTGCCCTGTCTCCTGCCCGCCCTGCCGCCGCTGCTGGCCGCACTGGGGGAGCCTGCTGTCAACACCCGGGACCGACTTCCCAGGTGTCCCTTAACCCCTTTAGACGACAGCGAGTCCTAATGGCACCACAAGGCACCGGCACTTACCTATCTCTATGTGCGTGGAGAGGCCGCAGGGTGAGCCTTGGGGGCACAGGGAGCCCAGCGCGATGAGCAGGCCGGGCCACAAGCTGCCCGCGGACATGGCCCCGTTCCCCGCCGCTCCGGGCAACACGATGTGCCTGAAACACAGGCCCAGACCCTGCTTTCCCCCTAAGCGGGTCACTGACACGGGAAGATCCAGCCTCGTTTCCAAATAACAACAACACTCCCCGGTAAACTGTTCAACTACTGTTTAACTTCACCAGAACAGCAAACAAACTCCACACCTGGGGGGAGGGGGGGAGAGAGAAAAAAAGCCATCAACCCAAACCTGAATGTCCTGAGGTTGAAGCATTGCCCCTTTCTGACCCAGGAGGCGTCTGGAGTTCTAACGTGAAATTTGCATGGTGACACAAGTAAAGTTTTTCTCCGAATGTTCTTTGCTTTCTTAAAAAAAAAAAAAAAGAGAGAGAGAGAGAGAAACCCACCTGTCTGTATCGGCAGTCAGCACGCGGGGCCCCCTCCCCTCCCAAGGGCCGAGCTCTCAGGCATCGTTTCCACACACTGATCAGGTGCCCGAGTCCTTGGCCTCCGAAGGCACAAGTGCTGGGAGAGCTTTTATGGCGATCAGCTGGCACCGGCGTCTCTCTCAGTATTTGGCAACAGATACTGACACTCGCACGGGGTTACACAAGAGCAACCACTCCTGCTCTCCCCGCTTCTGGCTGTTTCTGTGGGGCTTATCTCCAGCCTCTTGCACGGTCAGATTCCTGCACCCCAAGAAAAGAAGCCGATTCCATGGGGGCGGGAGACATGGGGCCAATTTAAGACCGGGAAACAAGGATTCAGAAAATGCCAGGCTCCAAATCCACCCGTCATGAAGGGTCCAATCTACGGCACTTAACCCGTGGGGGAAACGAGGCGACGCTCTTCATGGGGATGGACGGGATCTTAAAGCGTAGGCTGTGCACGTTATACATGAAGAGCAAGGAAGGAGATCCTAAAAGAGTGGGCGGGCACCAGACTCACGCTCAGGTGAGCAAATGGGAGAGAAGAATAGAACGTGGGATAATCTGAGACCCTTAGGTGTCTGCCAAGTTTCCTCGGTAACCTCAGCTCCGCCACCAGCAAGGCCCAGAGAAAGGAAGCCCACAGCTGTCCCTGGACCGTGAGGCCACTGGGCTGGGCAGCTTCTCACTGCTTTTAGGCCAGAGGCCATGACCTGACGTGATATAACATTATAAAACACACTGACGGGGTGCTTTATAAACCTAGGCCGAGGCTCCCCCTTACTTCAGGTGGGGTGTGGACGGGGGGTGTGGATGGGTAAAGGGAAGAAACGGAGGATGGGGGTGCCCAGGACACGAGCAGGTGAAGAACAAAGTCCTGGGCACAGACGGCCTTGTCCTCACAGGCCCTGCTGAGCGATCACACGTAGCCGGGCCCTGGGGGACATCCCAGGCAGCCTAGGGGCAGACAGGAACTGGGGGGGAGTTGCTCCCACTGTGAACGGGGGCTTGCACAGCGCACTAGCCAGAGAGAAGGGGAGGTCAACATCATGACTGTCCTAGGCCGTAGGCCTTTTTGCCTTTATGGGCCCATTCCTTCACAAAGATAAAAAAAAAAAATAGGCCAATGCAGGTGTAAAATCTGACTTAAGTGTTAATATAAAATAGTCAACCTAAGTTTCCCTTTCCTGATTTTTATAAGAAATAACAGTTTTGAATGCCCCCAAAAGCATCATGGGCCCCAGGCAGTGTGCCAATAGGAGAAGTGAGGGGACACTGTTGAAAACGGAACCTTAAAAAGATAAGCAGACAAACCACAAGAGACTATTTAGCATAACAAACAAACAGGGTTGCTGGAGGGGATGGGGGATGGGCTAAACGGGGGATGGGCATTAAGGAGGGCGCTTTCTGGGATGAGCACTGGGTGTCATATGCAAGAGATGAAACACTGGATTCTACTCCTGAAGCCAAGACTACACTGCATGTTAACTAACGTGAATTTAAATTTTAAAAAGTTTAAAAGATAACCAGGCTGATTTAGGGTGGAGAGGAAGCCTAACACACTGCCCCCAACCCGGCAAGAGCTGTCAGTAGGGCTCCCCCTGCAGGCAGCAGGTGGAAATACACCAGGTCCCCAGTCCCCAGTGACACCCACAGGCCAGCATTCTCCCTTCTAGGGCCTCCTCTCTCCCCAGTTCCTTCAGTAGAACACAGAAGCAAACAGCGGATCCACACGCGCGCGCACACACACACACACACGCACGCACACGATTAAAATCTGCCGTTCCCACTTCTGGTAGATGTGGCCGACTCAAGACTGAGTAATGTCGACTCAGCAAAAACCAAAGTCAAAAATCTAAAGGACCGCCTGAGCATGTGGCAAATAAGAACCCCACGTCCTAGAGAAAGATGAAGAGCCCACAGGCTCCGGAAAGGCCAGCAAGCGACTCCACTCGGTAGGAACGGAGAAGGGGAGAGATGCCGAGACTGGTGGCCCTAAGTCCATGCATAGGCTGGGGCTGCCCTTGAACCCACTAATTCCGAAGACAGCCCTATTTTTATTTGCATCCCCGTCAACACGGAGGCTTGCTTCTTCAGGACTTGCATGCTCTTGTCTGCCCGCGACTCTGCCTCGGTTGCTTCGATTCTGACAAACGGTCCCACTGACTAGTTGGAGGCCTATCTTGAATCGTAGCAGTGGCTTGTCCAAGAGCAGGTAGGACTTTGAACGCTGCGCCCGCTTTATTGCAGCAACTCTACTAAGCAATTTTGTTATCTCACGATTATTTTTACCAAAAAAAAAAAAAAAAAGAACTGAGGTTAAGTAATTTTTCCAAGGTCATATACCTCGTCGACAACAGACTCAGTTTGGGGCCCAGACGGTCTCCAGAGGCACGGTTATGGATGGCGAGGGTCCCTGGTCCCAAATTAATGGAGCGAATACGCAAACACACACCCAGAAACGCGTGCAGGCCGCACAGAACCGTCGGCCCAGAGCCCGAGACCAAGAGCAGCGATCGGGCCCCGGTGGTTGGGGCAACACCCGCAGCGCACCCACGGACGCGTGCGAATTCCGGTGGGGGAGGGGTGCCGGCGGGGGGTGACTCGCGGAGGAGGGAGCAGGCGCGCTGCGGGATTCAGGGGCTGAGGAAGAATTACGGGAGGGCGCCCGCGGCCGGCAGGCGCACCCCATGCGAGCCCGCCCAGGCCCGGCCGGGCGCCCCGCGCAGCAGCGCCAAGGGCGCGGGAGAGGGCGCCGCTCCGCGTGCCCGCGGCCCGGGCGCGCCCCCGCCGCCGCGACCCTTGCCCTCGGGCGCGCGCTCGCTTGCCTGCTTCCTGCCGCCGCCTCCGGGGCCATGGCGACCTGCCTGCGACTGCGGAGCTGCCGGGCCCCGCGCCTCCCGCCCGCGGCCCCCGGCCCGCGGCCCGCTGGGGGCCCGCCGCGCCCGCGCCCTGCCCGGCGCAGCCCCGCCGCTGTGCCGGGGGCCCGGCCGGCCTGCCCGCGGCGCTGCTGCGCACCGACGGCTTCGTGGGCGGCCGCTGGCTCCCGGCCGCCGCCGCCTTCCCCGTGCACGACCGGGCCAGCGGCGCCGCGCTGGGCTGGGTGGCCGACTGCGGGGTGCCCGAGACCCGCGCCGCAGTGCGCGCCGCCTACGAGGCCTTCCGCAGCTGGAGGGGCGTCTCGGCCAAGGTGAGCGCGCGCGGGGGTCCGGGCTCGCCCCGTAGCGAGCGCGGCCGCGTCGCTCCCCGCTCCCGGATGCGCCGGGCAGAGAGGCGTCCCGGGGAGAGCAGAGGGGAGCCGCGCAGAAGTGGGGGCGCCGGCCTGGTCACGAGCACCGGGCGGGGGCGTCGGCCAGCCGGGGGCGGGGGGCAGCGGCCAGCCTGGGGGGTGCAGGGGCCAGCCGGGGGGCGGGGGGCAGCAGCCAGCCTGGGGGTGCAGCGGCCAGCCGGGGGCGGGGGCAGCGGCCAGCCTGGGAGGTGCAGCGGCCAGCCGGGGGGCGGGGGCAGCGCCAGCCTGGGGCGGGGGCAGCGGCCAGCCGGGGGTGCAGCGGCCAGCCTAGCGGCCAGGCCGGGGGCGGGGGGCAGCGGCCAGCCAGTGCAGCAGCCAGCCGGGGGCGGGGGCACGCCAGGGGAGCGGGGGCAGCGGCCAGCCGGGGGTGCCAGCCTGGGGGGCAGCGGCCAGGCGGGGGCAGGGCAGCGGCCAGCCAGGGTGCAGCAGCCAGCCTGGGGCAGCGGCCAGCCGGGGGGCGGGGGCAGCGGCCAGCCTGGGGGGGCAGCGGCCAGCCGGGGGGGCGGGGGGCAGCGGCCAACCCGGGGTGGGGGGCAGCGGCCAGGTGGGTGAGGGCAGCGGCCAGGCGAGTGACGTTACATGAGCAGCGAGCAGAGGGTGGGGGAGCAGCCAGGGGGGCCTGGCCCAGGGCGGCGGCCGGGGGCTCGGCCTGGGTGGTCGGCTGTGTGCAGGACCTTTCTCCAGGTCCTGACCTGCACGGGGGGCCCTGCATCAGCGGGCATCTCCTGGGTTTGGGGCGGTCGTCTTCACAGGCCCTTCCCTCTCTGCCTGTCGGTGTCCCTGCCTTCTACCTGTGGACACCCACCTGTACGACCGCACTGACCCTTGATAGCCTCTTGCAAGACTCTGTTCTGAGATACAGGGGGCGGCGGGGGTACAATTCGGCGCACGCTTCGGGGTGGCCTCCCTGGGGACAGGGGCACCAGCGATCACACCGGGGGCAAGGGACTTCGGCGGGACCCAGATTCCCGGGTCAGGAGCTGTAGATGAGCGAGGCGGGGCGGGGGCGGCTCTGGAGGCCGGGGAGCCATGGGGGGGGCGTGCGGGGCCCAGGGCGGGGTGTGGGCCGGGTTTTACCGGGAGGGAGGGAGGCGCGTCCCAGGGGCTCAGCAGAGCCGCGCTGGTGCTCGCGTGTGGAAAGGGTGCTCGGGGCACAGCGCCGAGAACGGGCGCAGGAGGGGCGGCGGGGTCCCCAGTGCGCCGGTGGCAGTGGCTGAGGCTTGAACCGGGGCGGTCCGCGCAGGGTCCGTTGTGACCATGCAGGTAACTGGAGTGACGGCGGGGGGAGGGGCGGAGGTCAGCCAGGACCCCAGGGTTTCTGGCCAGAATACCTGCAGGAAGGAGTGAGCACCGCTGAGAGGGG
The DNA here is from genome assembly GCA_017311185.1 of Proteles cristata cristata. Taxonomy (NCBI): domain Eukaryota; kingdom Metazoa; phylum Chordata; class Mammalia; order Carnivora; family Hyaenidae; genus Proteles; species Proteles cristata. The sequence goes on along the minus strand of JAESUZ010002639.1, from coordinate 49,883 downwards.
GGAGGCAGGGGCGGGGGGAGGCGGGAGGGCTAGGACCTGGCGTGTAAGAGGTGTCCCAGACGCTCTTCCAGCCCCATCTCTGCCTCAGTGGTGGTCCGGAGCCCAGGGCTGGTGCTGGGGCCTCTCGGTGACACAGTCCCTCGTGTTCACATCAGCCGCCAACGTCACTGCCCTTGAGCTTGAACATGGCGTCAGCTTCTCCTCCAGGAGCTCGGGTCTTCTGGAAGAATTTTCCTTCCTGGGAGGATCTCGAGCAGCTTCCTGAGGACTGGTGGGCTCGCTTCCCTCCGGAGCTCAGAGTCGACCGTCCACCACTCACCCCTGCTCAGGCGGGGGATCGGGACGTGAGCCCCACACGCTCACACAGTTCCTCACAAAGGCCATGGTAGTTTCTGGGAGCTGCCCCACAAGCCTGAGGGTTCAAACAGAAACAGATGGGCTCAGTTCTGTGGGCTGTAAATCCAAAGTCAAAAAAAAGTTCTTTCTTTTCAAAAAATTTTTTTAAATTTTTAAAAATTTTTGAGAGAGAGAGAAAGACAGAGTCCAAGCAGGGGAGGGGCAGAGAGAGAGGGAGACAGAGAATCGGAAGCAGGCTCCAGGCTCCGAGCTGTCAGCACAGAGCCTGACGTGGGGCTCAAACTCATGAACCATGAGATCATGACCTGAGCTGAAGTTGGATGCTCAACCGACTGAGCCCCCGGGGCACCCCAGCCACATGTCTGTTTTGGGCAGACCCCATCGACCCATAACACAGACTGTGCATACTGAGGGTGGTTTGTCACCTCCCCTCACACACACCCCCCCCAGACACCAGGGTTCAGCCCCGACATTGTGTTTTCTGCCAGCCAGCAGAATACACTTTGTATTCCCGCAGTTCTCACGCGGTTTCCTGTTCTCCGGTTCTCTCTCAGGCTGAGTGTGTGCTTTACATCAAGCAGATCATGTACTCAGATATTTGATTGCATTCTCTGAGCCAGGCCCCCGAGAATATAGTCTTTCGTGTCTCACCCAGAGTAAGCTCTGGCCTCTAGTCGCCAGATTCCTACCTGGTAGAGCACAGGGCTGGCAGGAAACCGTACCTGTGTGTGGTGAAATTATTCATATTTGTACTGTTCACAGCTTTTTTTCCCCTCTTTTACAATTTATGACTCAGCATATGCCTTTATGTGCAACTTGAAATGGAATCTTACTACTTTTCAAAGAGGGGTCTGTACACCTGAAACTAACATAATGTTATAGGTGGATTATGCCTCAATTTAAAAAAAAAAAAAAGGTCAAGCTGTGTCTCCCCAAGAGTGAGATCACACAGCAACCATCTGAAGACATCGAGGTTATTTTGTATGATTATTGCTCTTTTTATTTCCTTCCCAGGAAAGGAGTTCATTACTTCGGAAATGGTACGACTTAATGATACAAAATAAGGATGACCTTGCCAAGATAATTACAGCTGAAAGTGTAAGTTCAAGGTCCTAACGTGCAACCCTAAGAAAATGTCCTGGAATTCTCAGGTGAAAGCTTGGGCAAGCATCTAACCTCAGGGCTGTTGTGTAGCTAAAGAAAATGGGAATTCTTTGCCTAATGATCATATACCAACTAATTCTTTTTTTAACTTTTTAAAAAAATTTTTAATGTTTACTTATTTTTGAGATGGGGGCAGGGGAGTGCAGAGAGAGAGGGAGACACAGAATCTGAAGCAGCTCCAGGCGCTGAGCTGTCAGCACAGAGCCTGACGTGGGACCTGAACTCACAAACCTTGAGATGACCTGAATCCAAGTTGATGCTCAACCGACTGAGCCACCCAGGCGCCCCAAAGATACCAACGAATGCTTGTGCCCGGCAACAGCTGTTACTAATGAAGTCAGGCCTTCATCTTTGCTGGAACCATTTGTATGTTCCACGCTTGAGTAACAGAAAGAAACATGGATGGAAAGAGTATTACACGAAGTGAAATAAGTGAAGTAAATCAGTCGAAGAACGACTGATAGACTTTATGATCTCCTCCTATGTGGAATTTAAGAAACAAATGAACAGGGGCGCCTGGGTGGCTTAGTCGGTTAAGCATCCGACATTCGCTTAGGTCATGATCTCGCTCGTGGGTTCGAGCCCCGTGTCGGGCTCTGTGCTGCCAGCTCAGAGCCTGGAGCCTGTTTCAGTCTGTGACTCCCTCTCTGTCTGACCCTCCCCTGCTCACGCTGTCTCTCTCTCTCTCTCTCCTAGAAATAAATAAAAATAGGGTGTGCCTGGGTGGCTTAGCCGGTTAAGCGTCCGACTTTCGCTCAGGTCATGATCTCGCAGTTCGTGGGTTCGAGCCCCGAGTCGGGCTCTGTGCTGACTGCCAGCTCAGAGCCTGGAGCCTGTTTCAGCCTGTGACTCCCTCTCTCTCTCTGTCCCTCCCCTGCTCACGCTGTCTCTCTCTCTCCTAAAAATAAATAAAACATTAAAAAAAATTTTTTTTAAAGAAATACATAAAAATGTTTAAAAAAAAAGAAACAAATTAACAAAGGAGGGAAAAAAGACCAAAAAAGAGGCTCTTAAGTACAGAGAACAAACTGTATTGAAGCGGGGGAGGGTGGGGGGGTGGGAAATAGTGATGCCCATAATATGTCAGGAATGGATTTTGAGTGAAACTGTGAATAATGCTTGCTCACCGTTCCCAGTCGTTTCCGTGTGATTGGTACCGTTGATTTTTTTTCATGTTGTTTCTGTACGTTGAAAACGTGCTTGTAGTTTCTCCGCAGCTGTAACAGTCACGTTTCACCAGGGTCACACCTCGGGAAGCTGTCAGGAGGAGAAAAAGGGAGGAGACGATGAGACGCACTTGTCGCTGTCAGGGGTGCGAACGGGATTGTGGTTTGGGTGAGGCCCGCTGCTTTCTGTCACCACTTGTGCCTCCGCTTTCAAAGACTCCTGCTGGGGTCACGAATTTCTCAGTAACCCGTGGGTTTTGCGACAGGCAGGAGACTCGTCTGCCGTGTGTGCTGCCTGGAAGAACTTGTGTCCTTTTCTCTTCTTTCTAACTTTTTTTAAGTCTATTTATTGATTTTGAAAGAGAGAGCACAAGTGGGGAGGGGCAGAGAGGAGACACAGAACCCTAAGCAGGCTCCATGGTGTCAGCACAGCCCCGACGTGGGGCTCGAACCCACGATCCTCCGAGATCATGACCTGAGCTGAGGTCCGGAGTTGGATGCTTACCCGACCTTGCCCCCGCCCCGGGCGCCCCTGAGTGTGTCCTTTTCCGATCTGGTCCAGGGGAAGCCGCTGAAGGAGGCGCAGGGGGAAATCCTCTATTCCGCACTTTTCCTAGAGTGGTTTTCAGAGGAGGCCCGCCGCGTCTACGGAGACGTCATCTGCACCCCCGCCAAGGAGAAGCGGGCGCTGGTGCTCAAGCAGCCCCTCGGCGTGGCCGCGGTCATCACGCCGGTAGGTGGACGGACAGGATGGGCGGGGTCCTGGGGCAGAGATGCAGCCTGTGGGACAGCGGGTTCTTCCCAGGGGCCGTGCTCCCGCGGGGGACCCACCTGCCCTTGCTTCCTGACCCCTTTGCGGCACCGGGAGGCGTTTCCGGGGTGGGGTGGCCGCCGGGAGGCCTGTTCTAACACCTGCAGAGGTGGGGGGACCACAGCAGGCCCAGCGGCTGTTCTGACGCGGCGCCTCTAGCGTGTCTGAAACGTCTTTTTTTTTTTCCTGAAGACAAGCTGTGACACATTGAACGTGCCGTGGTTTGGGGACAGTTTTATGCTGAATTTATGGTTATCATCAACAGGACAGTGTTTGTGAGCAGGGGGCTGGGTCCGGAGGTGAAATTGCTGAGTGTGCCTGGGCAGAGCTGCAACTCGCTGGTGGGGCACCCGGCCCTCTCTGGGCCACCAGCGTTTGGGGGACCTGCCATCTGTGAGGTCTCTCAGCTCATCTAAAGCGCCAGCTGGTCCCGGGACTGCTTGCTTTCCTGCGTCAGCAGAGTCCCAGAGGCCCCCCCTCCCCCAGCCCTTACTGCCTACACTGACCCTGTGTGACTCAGAACTAGATGTTCACAAGCTGTGTGACCTTGGGCAACTTACTTAACGTCCCCGTGTCAATTTCCCCAGCTGATGTCCGCAGTATTCGCCAGTATAATAATACTGACCTCCGTGGGCTGGGGTGAGGGTTTAATTGTAATTTAAAAGTGCTTACAACAGTGCGGGGCACAGAATAAGGACTAGGCAAGGTTTTGTCAAAATAAAATAGTTAAAATAGACAGGAAGAGGTCGACAAACATCGATCTACAGAGAGAAGGAGGGAAGAAATCACCTGCCATTTGGAACATCACCTTTGCTAATGTTTTCCCCTAGAGGGTCAGGCAACTCCGGCTCTCAGGCCTCCCCCCGCCGCGCTGCCTGTGTTTGGGAATAAGGCTTTATGGGGACACAGCCAGGCCCATCCCTGCACATACCGTCTGTGGCTGCCTCCACATTAGAGCCACGGAGTACTTGCCACGGAAGCTGTATGTCCTGTACAGAACCCGGCCCTTTACGGGAAAAGTTTGCCGCGTCCCGGGGTGGATACTCTCGGACTGCTTTACGTTCTGAAAGTGTTTCCCGTCCTGGCGAGCCTTCGTCCCCAGAGCCCCCCGGGGGGACGGCTGTCAGGTGTTCTGAGAGCTCACCAGGGCACGAGGAGCCGGAGCACTGCTTCGAGAGTCAGCGTGTGCAGGGCCGTCCGCTGGCTCTCTTGCTGACCTGCCGGCCTGTGGACGGCCGGGCGGCCCCGCGTCTCACGTCTCCCCTCTGCGCTTCCGCCCGCAGTGGAATTTCCCCAGCGCCATGATCACCCGGAAGGTGGGGGCCGCCCTGGCCGCCGGCTGCACGGTGGTGGTGAAGCCGGCCGAACACACACCCTTCTCCGCCCTGGCCCTGGCCGAGGTGAGCCTCCCCGGCATCCCGCAGAGCGGCCGAGTCCAGCAGCCTCCCCCTTCAGCTGCATCTCATGCTGGATGGTGTTGGGGTTTAGCTGACTAGCAGTTAGTTTAAGTCTGATGTTTGAGAAAAAACACTGGAGGGGCACTTTCTGACATCTGTACACAATATATGATCCAGGCTGCACTAAAGACGGTATCTGTCCGGGTGCCTGGGGGCTCAGTTGGTTAAGCCTCTGGCTCTTGGTTTTGGCTCAGGTCATGATCTCATGCTTCATGGGTTCGAGCCCCACATCGGGCTCTGCACTTACGGTATGGGGCCTGCGTGGGATTCTCTCTTGTGCTCTGTTCGTCTTCATTTGTGCTCTCTCTGAAAATAAATAAATAAACTTTTACAAAAAGGGTGGGGGGCACCTGGGTGGCTCAGTCGGTTAAGCATCCAACCCTTGGTTTCGACTCAGGTCATGATCTCATGGTTCATGGGTTTGAGGCTGGCATCGGGCTCTGCACTTATGGTATGGAGCCTGCTTGGGATTCTCTCTCTCTTTCTCTTTTTCTCTGTCTCTCTCCACTTGTGGGTGCTCTCTCTCTCTCTCAAAATAAATAAACTTTTACAAAAAGGGGAGGGAGGGACCTGGGTGGCTCGATCGGTTAAGTGTACGACTCTTGACTCTGGCTCAGGTCATGATCTCTGTTCACAAGTTCTGGCCCCGCATCAGGCTTTGGATTTGGAGCCTGCTTGGGATTCTGTCTCCTGTCCTCCTCCCTCTCAGCCCTCCCCTGCTCTCTCTCTCTCTCTCTCTCTCAAAATAACATTTTTTAAAAAAGATTAAAAAATAGTATGTGTCCATCACTTGTACTAAGCAAGGAGGCACATGCCTGAAATGTGGGCATTTCTCACATCTAGGGAATCTCATACCTACCTCTGCCTTCTCCAGTTCACTCCGCATTCCGTCAGATCTCGCCATTCGTCTGTTTAAAACCCTCCAGTGGGGGGGGCGCCTGGGTGACTCAGTGGGTTAAGCAGCTGACTTCGGCTCAGGTCATGATCTCACGGTTCGAGGTTTCAAGCCCTGTGTCAGACTCTGTGCTGACAGCTCAGAGCCTGGAGCTGCTTCAGGTTCTGTGTCTCCCTCTCTCTCTGCCCCTCCCCCACTCATTCTGTCTCTCTCTCTCTCTCTCAAACATAAACATTAAAAAGAAATTTTTTTTAAGGAGTATCTTCTTCACCTTCTGTTTTCTGTAAAGGGATTATCCGTTAGGTTGTTCTGGAGTTCCTTTTGGTTTGCTTTACATCTAAAATTAGTTTTTCCTTGTATTTCTAATTTTCTTATGTCCCCTTACCTCATTTCCAAACTTTCTCTAAGTTTAACGCAGATAGTTGTTTTCTATCTCATTATAATTTTAAAAATATTTTTTTAACTTCATAGTAAATTATAATGTTGATCTGCTTGTGGGCACATCTTTCTGGACTGGTCTTGTTGAAGAGGATGCTTTTTGTGCCTGGTGCTTTTTTTCTTTTAATACTGTTGTATGGGATTTGACTTGGATATTTTGCTGAGCATTTACTTTATTTTTATATGAAGTTAGTTTTCCTAAAGTTTTATTTTTTTTTTAAAGTTTATTATTTGGTGGGGGGACAGGAGGGGAGGGGGCGGGGGAGGGGCTCCCAAGCCGACTGAGCTGTCGGCCCAGAGCCCGACGCAGGGCTTGAACCCAGTGGGGACCATGACATTATGACCTGAGCTGAAGTCTGAGGCCTAACCGACCGTGCCCCCCGGCGCCCCTCGTTTCCCTCAACTTTTCCAACTCCACAAGCACTTCTTGGTTTTCACCCGGAGATTCCCTGGCCGCGCCCCTTCCTCGCGGTAACGGGGCCTCCTCCCCCCGATCCCGGGGCGCCCGTCGGGCCGCACCTGCTGCTGCGCGGTCAGCGGCCGCCCCGGGGGGTGGGGGGGCCCGGCCCACGTCCCCGGGGCGCCGCCTGGGCTCCCCCGGGCCCTGCCCCGCACACGGCTTCCGTCGCGGCTGCTCCCCAGGGTGCCCAGGCTCCCAGCCGTCGGCGTCCACACCCGCTGGTCAGGCCGGGTTCTCCGGCGACACGCGGGCAGCGGCCGGCCGGGCGGCGGGGCGGCCACGTGGGGCCCGCACAGCACCCGACCGCCCCGTGCGCACCCGGGGCCCGATCTTGGGGTCTCGAACGCTTTGGCTGTGTCACTGCCCTGCCGGGGTTTATGAGGGGGTCAGAGAGGGGGCGACACCCCGCTGTTCCCACCGCCTTCCCAGGCCCCCCGGGGTCAGCGTCGTGCGTGTTAGCTGCCGCTGAGATTCCGAGGTTACCGTAATTCCGGAACGCACTGCGGTTCCCGGCACGGCGGGCGCCAGGAGCGTCGGTGTGGAAGGCGCGTGGGGTCCGGGCGCAGGCGGCGGTGGCTCGGGCGCTGGCTGCCTTCCCCCGGCGGCCCCCGGCGTGGCTCCGCGCTGCCCGCCGCGGCCCCAGGAGTCACCTGCGGGCACGCCTGCCCCCTGCCGCTGTCTGCAGGCGAGCCCCGAACTTCGTGAACTCTCTTCCCAGTTTCCTCCGGAAAAAAATCCAAGGGGCTTGTTTTGTTTTTTAATTTTCTGTTTTTTAAAAAAAAATTTTATTTATTTTTAAATGTTTTATTTATTTCTAGGAGAGAGAGAGAGAGACAGCGTGAGCAGGGGAGGGTCAGAGAGAGAGGGAGTCACAGACTGAAACAGGCTCCAGGCTCTGAGCTGGCAGTCAGCACAGAGCCCGACGCTGGGCTCGAACCCACGAACCGCGAGATCATGACCTAAGCGAAAGTCGGACGCTTAACCGACTAAGCCACCCAGGCGCCCCATTTTTTTTTTTTTAATTTTTTTAATGTCTATTTATTTTTGAGAGAGAGAGAGACAGAGTGTGAGTAGGGGAGGGGCAGAGAGTGAGAGGGAGACACAGAATCCAAAGCAGGCTCAAGGGTCTGAGTGGCCAACACAGAGCTCAATGTGGGTCTCAAATCCATCAGTCATGAGATCGTGACCTGAGCCCAAGTTGAATGCTTAACTGACTGAGCCACCCAAGCACCCTTTTTTTTTTTTTTTTTTTTTTTTAAATTTATTTCTAGGAGAGACAGAGAGAGACAGCGTGGCAGGGGTCAGAGAGAGAGGGAGTCACAGACTGGAACAGGCTCCAGGCTCCGAGCTGGCAGTCAGCACAGAGCCCGACGCGGGGCTCGAACCCACGAACCGCGAGATCATGACCTGAGCGAAAGTCGGACGCTTAACCGACTAAGCCACCCAGGCGCCCCTGTTTTGTTTTGTTTTTGGTTTTGTTTTTTTTTAAATAGAAAGTGGCATGAAAACTCATGCTGTAAAATAGCTCAGTGTGTGACCACACATTTAATATCACCCTTGCACCAATAACATCCCATTTCAGGTCCAAATAATATTCTTATCCTGTCCCCAAGGGCAACTTAGTAAAATCCGCAGTGCGTTGGACGCTAACACGGTTTCTCTTTTCCTGTGTCCCCGTTGGGCTCGTGCTGGCTCCTGGCGGCTGCGTCTGTAGCTCGCCGACCAGGCTGGGATTCCTGCCGGCGTGTACAACGTCGTTCCCTGCTCCAGACCCAAGGCCAAGGAAGTGGGGGAAGCCCTTTGTACTGACCCTCTGGTGTCCAAAATCTCCTTTACCGGCTCGACAGCTACCGGAAAGGTACGTGACTTACGTCTCCGAGGAAACAGATGTCATTCTCCTATTTTCCCCGGAGAGTGTGTGAAAATACTAGTTCATCGTTATCACCCTTCTAAGGAACATTCGCAGCGGAGTGTTGAAAGGTTAGTTGCATAAAGTGACGTCTGATCATCCTCTGGAGGGGTTGGGATGGTCTCCCTCACTGACCTGGCGCGAGCTGCTGACCATACCGAGGGGCCGGCAGAGCGGGAGCTCCCAGGATTTGTCCCGTGGAAAGCAGCTAAAAGCCATCATCCGTTGTATTTCCTCAGCTCTCAGATGCATGTTTCTTTCATGATCTAGAATTAAAGTTTCCAGAAACACACAACTGATATTGGAATGAATGTCTTGGAATTAAACAAAAATTGTATTTAGTACAACCTTAGTAGAAAGGTCCTTAGAGAAATAGAAGGGTCTTTTTGTTCATTTCCTTAAAAAGCTTTACACCTGTGCACTGTTCTACAAATTTATACTGAGAGAATGACTGCAGTGCTATTTTCAATAACAAGGACTTAGGAACCTAAATTTCCAGCAGATGGGGGCCGAATGAATAAATTTATGGAACAGCCGATGAACGTCCACGTCAGCTCAGGTCATGATCGCACTGTTTGTGAGTTTGAGCCCCACATTGCACTTGCTGCAGTCACCTCAGATCCTGCTTCAGATCCTCTGTCCCCCTCTCTCTGCCCCTCCCCTGCTTGTGCTCTCCCAAAAATAAATATTAAAAAAATAATAAAGGAATTTTCTAGAAACACATGTGCTAACATCAGAGAATCTTCACATTATAATGTTACACTAAAGGATAAAGTGCTATGAACGTGTTAAGATGTTCCAGATATGTGGTTAATTGGGAAGATAAAGATTACAAAACTCTAAATCTACCATTCTGTTTCCTTCAAAAAAAAAAAAAAGTATATATACACAAACCTGTGTGGCTAAATTCTGGATCAATATACCTCAAAATTTTATCAGTGGTAAGCTATAGGCTGTGAGATTCTGGGAGATTTTATTACCTGCCCTTTTTATGAGTATGCCAATTATCACATAATTTTACTTATTTTTTTAAATGTTTATTTTTGAGAGAGAAGGAGAGAGACAGAGCATGAGCAGGGGAGAGGCAGAAAGAGAGGGAGACACAGAATCTGAAGCAGGCTCCAGGCTCTGGGCTCGCAGCACGGAGCGCAATGAGGGGCTTGAACTCAGAAGCACTGAGATCATGACCTGACCTTAAGTCGGCCACTTAGCGGACTGAGCCACCCAGGCGCCCCATCACATAATTTTTTAATAGATAATACACTTACATGGTTCAAGAAGCCAGACGATGTAAACACGCTCACATTCAGAAGGCTCCCTCCTGCCCGACTCTCTTCCTTCTGTAAGTAACTACTCTGTTTATTACCTTCCTATTGTGTCTTTATCAGAGATATGTATTCTCTTTTTTAAGGTTATTTATTTTTGAGAGTGAGAGAGAATGTGTGAGCATGAGTGGGAGAGGAGCGGAGAGGGAGGGAGAGAGAGAATCCCAAACGGGTTCTGCGCTGTCAGCACAGAGCCCGATGCAGGGCTCGATCCCAGGCGCTGTGAGACCTGAGCCAAAATAAGAGTCGACGCTGAACCGGCTGAGCCCCCCAGGCGCCCCTGGAAATTGATGTCCTTATTTGCTCCCTGTCTCGCGCACGCTGTTGTCCCGCATACACTACGCGCACCTGGCTGTTTCCCTGCTGGGGAGGCGTCGGAGGCGAAGGCTTACCCCCGCCCGCGGCTGGACGCTGACCCTGCCTGGCGCCCACGGTCCGCGCTCTGTTGCAGGTGCTGCTGCACCACGCGGCCGGCTCTGTGAAGAGGGTCTCCATGGAGCTGGGCGGCCACGCTCCGTTCATCGTGTTCGACAGCGCCGACGTGGACCAGGCCGTGGCAGGAGCGATGGCATCCAAATTTAGGAACTCTGGACAGGTGAGTCCTGCAGTGATTTTCAGGGCGGGCGGGCGTGCATGTGTGTGTGTGTTTCACAAAGATCTTACCACCTCACTCACCTCCTGGGCGCACACCTGTAGGTTCCATCCATCATTCTTTCCTTACTCTATCGGCGCATATTTCCTAAGTTCCTCTTTTCGCCAGTGCCTGTTCTGGGCTCAGAGGGTCCAAAAGGAAATGAGGTGTAATCTCTGTCTTCAAGGGATTTCACGAACAGCAGTTTTTTTTTTTTAATCAAATTGTTCTCTTCTTCTTCCTACTCTTTGAATCTGATTATCTTCACAGTTTTCCCTCCCTGGGCTTTTCTCTGCTGAACAGGTAGAGTCATCTCCTCAGACACAAAACAGCCTGAACAGCTGGGGTCTGAGGCCCACAGTCTTAAGAAAAAGAAGGTAGGAAAATGTTGAGATGGTTCTTGAAAACCTCAAAACTCTGTAGCCTGGGTTGGGGCACCTGGGTGGCTTAGTCGGTTAGGCGTCCAACTTTCGCTTAGGTCATGATCTCGCATTCGTGGGTTCAAGCCCCGCGTCGGGCTCTGTGCTGACTGCCAGCTCACAGCCTGGAGCCTGTTTCAGTCTGTGACTCCCTCTCTCTCTGACCCTCCCCTGCTCACACCGTCTCTCTCTCTCTCTCTCCTAGAAATAAATTAATTAAAAAAAACAACAACTCTGGAGCCTGGGTCTCACTGTCCCTGAGATGGAGGCAGCTTGATAGGCACACAGTACAGTGTGCGCAGGGGGTGTCGAGGTTGACCCACTGTCACAGGGAGAGCAGCAGCCTCAGTCCACACCTCCCCAGGAAATCTTGGAATATCACGTCTGGCATGGACCTTCCAAGTGACCTGATACAAACCTTGCATTTTATAGACGAGTCAGCGAAACTTCGGAGAGACTATTTGGCTTGAAGTCCTACATCCTTGGGTCATAGTCTCAATACTGCTGAGGAGGGGGGCACCTGAGTGGCTCAGTCAGTTGAGCGTCCGACTTCGACTCAGGTCATGATCTCATGGTCTGTGGGTTCGAGCCCCGCGTCAGGCTCTGTGCTGACAGCTCAGAGCCTGGAGCCTGCTTTGGATTCTGTGTCTCCTTCTCCCTCTCCCCCTCCCCTGTTCGCACTCTGTCTTTCTCTGTCTCTCAATAATAAATAAATGTAAAAAAAAAAAAATACTTCTGACGAGGGACTGTGGACCAAGAGCCTTGTCTCCTGGTTTCTCTCCAAGCTGTTGCCAGAAACCTGGCTCCTTACAAAATATACTCTGTCTCAGAGTCCAATCAATAAGTGGTTTTACTTTTTATTTTTTAAAGTTTATTTATTTATTTTAAGAGAACTCATGTGAGCAGGGGAGAGGCAGAGAGAGAGGGAGAGAGAGAATCCCAAGTAGGCTCCATGCTGGCAGCGTGGAACACAACCTGGGGCTCGATCCCGTGACACATGATCATGACCTGAGCTGAAATCAAGAGTTAGACACTCAACAGGCTGAGCCACCCAACCGCCCCAATAAGTGGTTTTAAATGCATTCCAGAGACAAAATAAACACTCCTGAAAGGTTATATTCTGGAGAGAAAAAAGTGAAATGTTGTATAATACTCTTTATCAAACAGTTTTCATCCTTGTGTTAACCTTTGGTAATTAATTTTTCCCCTTTCATATAAGCTTAAATAAGCTTGGTGGTTTCAGAAATACCTATGTTTCCTTTTAGAAACAAAATGCCAATGTGTGTAACCCTCAGTGTTATACTTATAAAGCCTCAATTTTGAGGTATGTTGATTTAAGCCAGTAAAAATGCATTGTATATAATTCTCTCTATATGTATGTAGATATATATAGATATAGGTAGATAGTTTCTACTAGAAAAACATGATTAAGAAAAACATACAAGAAAAAAACCTATCAGTGATAACTGTAATTCCTATAATGTGGTTCTATTTTATAATTTTAAAATATTAGGTCTAATTAGAAAAAAATAAGCAAAGGTCTTTTCAATAATTTAGGCTGACATGTAAGAATGTGCTTGTGGCCATTTTCAAAATGTCAGATTCAGCCAGACCTTTGAAAAGTTTAATAAGCTGGTGGGTAGAAGTCAACCTTTGACTACCTTCCTTCCTGCTCCCGCTCAATTGCTGCAGCATCACTATCTCTTATGGAGTTACCATTATTTTATGCTCCTTTTTTCTTTCCCTGTTTATTTCATAATGGCTTACTTAACCCTTTGGGAAAAATTTGGGTCAGGTGGCTTTCTCTTTTTTGCATAGATGTTTGTAATTGCTTACTTGTTTAATTAACCTCAAGGTAAGGTGGCTATGGAGGAGGTAGGAGAAGAATAAGCAGTTTGTGCATTTGTCTCCAGGGCACCACCCACATGGGGAGGAACATGGCAGGTTGGACACAGAACAAGAGCCACCTGGGGAAGTGTTTTCACATTCAGAGTATCTGATAGCAGCAGTGACACATTCACTGGTTGGGTCAGTAGCTTCTGACAAACGGTATCGTGAGGGGTTTTTTTTGTTTCTCTCTCTAGACTTGTGTTTGCTCAAACCGTTTCTTGGTGCAAAGGGGTATCCACGATTCCTTTGTGAAGAAATTTGCTGAGGCAATGAAAACAAATCTGCGTGTGGGTAATGGATTTGAGGAGACAACTACTCAAGGCCCATTAATTGATGAAAAGGCAGTAGAAAAGGTAAGTTCATTTGCTTTTCTGTTAAAGTAAATTTCATGGTTTCAATGTCAAAAACTTTAACTAGCAAAAAAAAAAAAAAAATAACACTTCAGTAAGGTGCCCAGCAAAGCTGTTTTGGAAACAATGGAGAAATCAGAAAGAAGTGAATTTCTGCCTCTTTGTATGAATCAAGTAGCATCATCGGGCTATAAGCTTTTCTGGCTGTCATTACACTGAGTGCTTGTGAGATCTGTCGCTTTATTTATTTTTAACGTTTACTTTTGAGAGAGAGAGAGTACATGTGCATGCACATGTTGATGAGCAGCAGAGAGAGAGGGAGACTCAAAATCCAAAGCAGGCTCCAACCTCTGAGCTGTCAGCACAGAGCCCAATGCAGGGTTCGAACTCAAACTATGAGATAATGACCTGATCCAAAGTTGGACGCTTAACCGACTGAGCCACCCAGGTGTCCTGAGATCTATCACTTTAGAACCTCTACTGCCCTCCCCAAATTTTCTCTGATAGTGGTGATCATTCTATCCCTGGCTGCCTTGGGAATTAGGATCTTGAAAGACAAAGCTCTTTAATTTTTTGAACAGCTAAAAGGAAAGGAAGACAGGTTTTGTTTTTGAAATCATGGGTGTTTCAGCTGAAATGCTGGCTTCCATTGACGACAAAATGCCCTTCCAGAAGAATCCTTGACAAGAGCATCTGATAGGGAGACAAAGAAGAACAGAAGCCACAGCCAGGATTCACATATGCCAGGAGAGGGAGACTGCTTTAAGGGAGGATCTGTTTGTTCAAAGAAAGTCACAGTCTGGATAGACCATTAGCTGAGTGAGAGTTCCATCCTTGGTGTTTTAAAAGAGAATCTCCTGTTTTAAAACATAATCCTTTTAAATAAAGAAGATGTACTACATATACATGTATGTACTACATATACAGTAACACATTACTCAGCCATTAAAAAAAATGAAATCTTGCCATTAGCAAGAACATGGATGGATGGGTCTAGATGTGAAGTAAGTCAGTCAGAAAAAGACAAATACCAGATCAATCATATGTGGAATTTAAGCAACAAAACAAAAAAGAAATGACACAAACAAGAAAAATAGGACCTTTAACCACAGAGAACACACTGATGGTCACCAGCGGCGGGGAGGGGCTGGGTGAAATGGGTGATGGGGATTTAAGAATACACTGATCATGATGAGCGCTGGCTGATGTACGGAACTGCTGAATCACTATATTGTACACCAGAAACCACTAGAACATCATATGTTAACTTCCCTGGAATTAAATAAATAAAGGGGGAAAACCTTAATCCTTTTCAGAGTTACTTACATGGAACTTTCTTGTAATATGAACATCCAATATGCTCTTCCGATACGTCTCTATTAATAGAAAGGATTTTAATGGAATAATTTAAATTGGACAGAAAATGGAGGCTGGAGATTGATGGATGGGAAAGAAGGAAGGAGAGGTGGCCCCAAAGGGCAGCACAGCTGGCCTCCTGGGTGTCGCCTATGGAGCCACAATTAAGGTAGACCCAGGTCAGTACCCAGACCCAGAGTGGGGTCGGGTCAGCTGAACCCACATCTGTTGCCTCATCCCGTGGGAGCCAGGGAAGCACTGAGGTTTGGCAGAGCATCTAGTCATTGCCTTGGTGTCGCCTTAATAGAGAACATGCATTAAAGTGTGCGTTGGTAGCACCGTCAGTTTTGATGTGACTTTGGACCCTGTGCCTTGATTGCCAGTGGAGACAATTTGAGTCTGAACTAACTGGTTCAAGGCTCAGAGTTCAAGGGTTCTTAACCCTTCCTGTGCCCTTCACAACCACAGGTGCCAGAGTCCTTCCCAAGGAGTTGGGGTGTGAACAGGGCCTCAGCACCAACGGGTCTTCACGTTCCTGCCATTGTTACCTTCCAGCCTGGGAGCCTGCTGCCCTAGAGATGTTGGTGTTGCTGCCAACGTGAAGGTGCAACCATTGGCCTCTAGAGGGCGCTGTCTCCCCGACTTCGAGCAAGGAAAATGAAGGATTTCTTTTTCAGAGAGTTTAGTAGAAAACACCTCATCTGCAAAAATTTGTTGTGCCTGCTTTAGTAGAGCCACAGTCACGGGGCACAGGGTAAATTCCAGGGCAGGGTAGACTGCACATGACATGAAATATGACCGGAAAAGGGCAGAGCCCACTTTGACGGCAAAGAGGTGGACCTTGTTAAATATAATTCATTTTCGAGCTATAAATCATGGGAGAGAAGCCATTACGGCTAATGGGGGTTTGTTGCCGACAGCAGCCTCTGAGAGCGTGGTCGGGGGCTAGGGCTTAAAAACGGTGGGTCTGGATGGCAGAATGTGCCGCAGCCCGTATCTCCCTTTCCTGAAATCCCATGCACTATTCTGCTGAGAATAGGAGTGGGGAGGACTCCAGACCAAAGGTGGTGGAGAACTTCTGGAAGGAGGAAGGGATGGTGCTAACAGAAAAGTCAAAACAGACAAGGCATTCCCAGGGCAAGCCTGTAGGGGAAGCGGGTGCCATTTTTTAGGATGGACCTTTCTAGAAGTGGCTGGGGTAGGGATGGGAGCAGGGAAACGTGGTGCCAACTGATTAGACTTCTGTAGAGTGTTCTGGACCATCCCTACACCCCCGCTCCTCACAGCCACCACCGGGACAGCAAGGCGTTTGCTCTGGCCGGGACGCGGGCTACGGGCTCCCCTTGCCTCTGCCCGGGGCGGTCCCTAACGTGAAACCCGCCACGGCAGACTCAGCCTGAGCTTGCCGATACCCACCTTGTTCAGCGGAGGGACTGGAAACTGTAGAGGCCACCCAGGTCACCGGTCCTTCATGAGGAAGGGGAGCGACCAGGAATCGCGACACCTTTGGGGCAAACCCTCGGCAGTTAGAGGCACAGCTGGCCCTCAAGGACGCAGAGGAGTCTGGGAACAGAAAGGAATTTTCTGAGAATCTCATAGCGCCCTCCACGGGTTTCTGAGAAGATAGTGCATTCATAAAACCAAAGCAGGTTCCGTGAAAATGAGGCAGTGAGGAGAGTTTTCAGAAACTGAATACGTGATGGTCAAATCTTTCTAAAACGTTAGTAGATGAAGACGGAAGGCAAAACCAAGGAGAATTTAAAGCAAGAGACAAAGTGATGAGAGGCAGCTGGCTGGTTCAGTCTGCAGAGCATGTGACTCTTGATCTTGGGGTCGCGAGTACATGGCCCATGGTCATGAGTTCGAGCCTCATGTTGGGTATTTATTTACATAATAAATAAAAGTTTTTTTTTTTTAAAGCAAAGAGATGAGAAATATGACAGAAATTGGAAAAGACATCAGAATCTGAGGTGACAGGCATATCCATTTTAGCTGTAAGAACTTAGAAAGAACGATCATGGAAGAAGTAGCATTATCCAGTAAATGAGAGATGAGAACTCAAGAGTCAGGGGAAAGTGATTCTTCAGGTGGAAAGACTTTACCAACTGCCAAGTGGAATGAAAGCAGAAAGTGCAGAGATGTTCTGCTAAAACAGTGGAATGTCAGGAACACAGAAGATCCTAAAAGCACCCAGGGACGGGGGGAAAGCTACCCGTCAAGGAGTGAGCACTATTTTTGAAGCTGACTTTTCAACAGCACTAGAAATAGAGACACGTAGTTAGCATTCTGAAGGAAAATGGTTTGGGATGACAATTCCACCACCAACCAACACAAGGTAAAAACATCAGACATGCAGGCCACTCTTCGTGCGCACGGGCCCTGTCACCGTGCTTTCATAAAACCACCTTTATTGCACCAAAAACCAAAACAAACCATGAGACACACAGGGTCAGGAAGCATAGGAAGCACGCCATTTTTGGCACACCTTTTTCAAAACCACCACTTGAGGAGAATGTAGTAGAACAAAATGAAGGTGAGGAGGAGAACATGGCACCCAGGAATCTGGAGCCAACTCAAGAGTGTGAGAACACGGTTGGTGGGTTCGAGCCCCGCGTCGGGCTCTGTGCTGACAGCTCAGAGCCTGGAGCCTGTTTCAGATTCTGTGTCCCTCTCTAGCTCTGCTCCTTCCCTGCTCATTCTCTGTCTCTCTCACTCTCTCAAGGATAAATAAACATTTAAAAAAATTAAAAAAAAAAAAAAAAGAGTGTGAGAACAGGGGCGCCCGGGGGGCTCAGTCTGCTAAGCGTCCAAGGCTTTGTTTTGGCTCAGGTCCTGATCTCACAGTTCATGGGTTCGAGCCCCATGTTGCTGGACTCTGAGCTCACAGTGCAGAATCTGCTTGGTATTCGCTCTCTCTACCACTCTACCTGTCCCCTGCTCTCTCTCTTTCTCTCAAAAAAAAAAAAAAAAAGTGCAAAGAACAAATCCCAGGAAAACTTCAGGGTTTCAGGCCCAGGAGGACATTCAGGCCATACTAGACCCGTCACCAAACGAAGGACAGAACAGTGGAAAACCAAAGGGCAGGGAAGGCGGCGCTGCACACCCCACGTGCTCTCTTCCTGCCTGCGTCTCCCCAGAAGGTGTATCCTCTCCAGCGGATCTTCAAGCCCCCTGTCCCGGGCTCCTCTTCTCTTCACACAGGTAGAGAAACACGTGAATGATGCAGTTTCCAAAGGTGCTACCGTTGTGACAGGCGGGAAGCGACACCAACTTGGAAAAAACTTCTTTGAGCCCACGCTGCTCAGCAATGTCACCCAGGACATGCTCTGCTCTCACGAGGAGACGTTTGGGCCTCTGGCACCAGTTATCAAGTAAGACCACCCAGCGGGAGGGTGAGGGAGGAGGGACACCTAGAAAGGAACGCGGTTCGAATGCCGTTTCAAGGCCCTGGGGCTGGGAGGCAGGGCTGTGCTGTGTCAGAAGAGTCAAGTCCCATTCATGGTTCAAAAGTAATTTGTTGTATCGTTGTCCGTGGAGACCACAGAATTCAGCAGCTTCTTTACTCTGCCTTCTTACTGGGTCATTTTTCTTCTCCTTGGAGCACGTCCTCAAAGAGTTCTTTCAAAAGCTATGCTCTTGGGTGATCTTTTATCTCATGTTCAAAAGTCAGTAATAATTAACCTGGATAAGCTTCTAGGTTCAACACTGTATCAGTCCTCTGTCTCCTTATTTCTGGAGTCATTACCGAGAAAGTTGGTGTCTGGCTCTTGTTCCTTTGTTGTTGGTGTTTTTAATGTTTATTTTTGAGAGAGAGAGAGAGAAAGGGAGGGAGGAGCAGAGAGAGAGGGAGACACAGAATCCGAAGCAGGTTCCAGGCTCTGAGCTGTCAGCACAGAGCCCGACGCGGGGCCCGAACCCATGAACCGTGAGATCATGACCTGAGCTGAAATCGGACGCTTAACCGACTGAGCCCCCCAGGCGCCCCTGGCTCTTATTCATTTGAAAAGAATCTCATTTTTCTTTTCTGGAGACTATCAAGACTTCTCATGGTCTTTGACGTTCTTAAGCTTTCCTGGTGAGGCAGTCGTGAGCGTCTTCAGGCCACGGTCCTGTCTTCCTGACGTGTGCGTAGTCCCGGAAAATTGCTGGTCGTTGTTTCTCCGGATATTTCTCTCCCCTCATCTGTTCTGGACCAGGCTTCTAGGAGGTCTGTGATGGAGCCGTGTCTGCGTCACCCCACTCCTCTTCCCCCTGTGCCTTGTACCTCCTCCTCCATCCATTCCCGACGCCTTCTGAGCGCCCCCCCCCAAGCCATCCGTTGCTGAGATACGGCCCGTGCCGCCCAGCCCCGCCGCGTCCCTGCGTTCGCTCCATCACACTCGCTATCTCCAGCTCTTCGTTGGTCCCCCTAACGGGCCCCCCCATTTCCTCACTTTCCCTTTGCTGTGGACGCTCTCCCTTCCTTGCATGTTATTCTGTCCCCCTGTCGCTGCCTCCTGGCTCATAGCTCATTCTGGTTGTTACCCTCCTGCGTCTCGGAGCATCTCCACTGATGCCCTGTCACTTGCTCTGGGACCTGTCTCCAGCCCCTCCACCTCTTGGCGGCCTCTCCGGGCAGGGTCTGCCTTGGGGTCGCCATGAAAGGCTTAGACCTTCTGCTGTGCTGCTTCTGATACATTTGAGCCTCAGGAGGGAAGCTTCTAGTATTAAAATACAGCCTCAACACTACCGCCCGGGCCCCAGGGGCATTTTTGTGGTGACCTCTGGAGGCACGAGAGGGGTTCGAGGGAAGAGGCCTCTGGTCCGTGCCGCTGTCTACACTTGTCACGGGTGAGTCCCCAGCCTAGCTCCAGCGCTGCCTGGGCCCCGCACCCTGAGCTGGCTGGCCCTGCCACGTAGCACCGGGCCGGCGAGCCAGGTCTGTGGGCAGCAGCACCTGACTCCACAGCGCCGCCTCTCGCAGCCTCCCCAGAGCGGCTCGTCCCAGCCTGCCATGCGGGGCCCTGAGCTCTCCCTGCCCCCCTCCACCCCCCACCCCCCCGGAAGCCACGGTTCCCTCAGGATCCAACCACCTTCCCGGCATCCAGAAGTGTCTGGTGTTTTTGGTGTTAGTTGCTGATGGCGGGTTTCTGAGCTAAGCTGCTGTCTCGCTGTCTCTGTCTCTGTCTCTCTCTCTCCCCCACCTCCGGCATCTCCAGCATCAAGTTCCCAGGGAGTGCCGGCCCGGGGCACTACCTCTGCCTCTTGTCCGGGACAGAGGCCTCCTTTATCACTCGCTTTCCCAGCTTCGTTACGTATTAACCCACCACTGAGGAAATGGACCACTCCGAGAGCTTTCATCTTCTCTGTCTTAATACAAGGTTTTTTTTAAATCTAGAACGCGAACTTGACGTTTTCACGGAGCCTAAAGGAAGCAGTGGTTAGGAACGCAGGCTTTGGAGTTGAACTGGATGTAGATTCAGGCTTTGCTGCTTCATATGTGTGAGCTCTCGGATGGACTGACTTTTCTGAGCCCTCGAGTCCCCCTGCGGGGAAGGGATAGAACCTAGGACCTGCTTCGCAGAGTAGTTACAGGGTTTGAACGGCATACGTGCATAAAGCACTTGCATGGCGCCTGATGTCCTCATGGTGGCTGTTAGGGTGGGGAGGGGGGTTACTAGCAGGCTCTGGTCTCCGCACACCCCCCTCGGGGCACACAGCGCGCAACGGAACGTGGAAACTCCCAGTGATGCTTCCGTCGGTGATGCAGTTGCTTTGTTTTTGAGGGGCAGGCAGGCGGTGGGGACGGACATGCCCCGTTCTGTTCTCCGGTGAGCAGAATGGCCTGCTGTCCGTCTGCAAGCAGACAAGCCAGAGTCACAGCTGTTCATCCTCGGGACGAGTGATCCTCCTGGGCCTCCCCCCCAGAGCCTGTATAGACGGGACTCCCCAGGTGGCCAAGCCAGCTCTGCCTGCTGCCTTCAGAGAAATCTCTGAGTTTAAGAATTGGGTGTTCAAAGGGGCGCCTGGGTGGCTCAGTCGGTTGAGCGTCCAACATTCGCTTGGGTCATGATCTCGCGGTTCGTGGGGTCGAGCCCCGCGTCGGGCTCTGTGCTGACTGCCAGCTCGGAGCCTGGAGCCTGTTTCAGTCTGTGACTCCCTCTCTCTCTGACCCTTCCCTGCTCACGCTGTCTCTCTCTCTCAGAAATAAATAAAACATTTAAAAAAAAAAAAAGAATTGGGGGCTCAGAGCCCTCTGTCCCCAGAAGGTTTCTCAAATCCTGTTCTGGAAGGAGAGTGATAAACCTGGAAGGGGCCGCACGGGGCTTTGGTTTCTCCGCTGTTCGTCTCGGGCAGGAGCGCACGCAGAGCCCTGGCCCTGGCTTCCCAAGGACGGCTTTCTTTCTGCCACGTTCTGTTGCCTACTCTTTGTAATTTAAAACATTTTTTTATGTTTATGTATTTTTGAGTGAGAGAGAAAGAGACCGAGCGCACGCCAGCCGGGCAGGGGCAGCTCCGAAGCGGCTCCAGACCCTCGGCACAGAGCCCGACACAGGGCTCAAACTCACGAACTGCGAGATGGTGACAGGAGCCAAAGTCGGATGCTTAACCGGCTGAGCCACCCAGGCGCCCCGCGGTTGCTTCCTAAGCGGTTGCTGCTTATTACTCAGTCACAGCAGGCGGCAAGAGCCACGTTCCTTTTTGAAGGCATTTGGTTTGACGTTCCGGGTTCGCCGCCATTCCCTACGGCCGCCTGCTTGCCTCTCATTCTCTCGCTTTCGTGGAAGAGACGAGCCGTGTGTGTGGAGCGGTGGGGCTGTTTGCTTGTGTGCTCGGCCCTGGGGTCCCTGCCGAACTCGCGACTTACCCCGTGCCGTTATCCTGGAAACAAATCGGGAGATGGGAGCGCGGTTTTCCTTGCTCCCCCCTACAGATTTGCTGACCACCCTTTAACCCTGGCAGGTTCGACACGGAGGAGGAGGCTGTGGCGATCGCTAATGCGGCCGACGTCGGGCTGGCAGGTGGGCTCCGGCAGGCGGGGGGATCGTAGCCACTTGGGTGGAGGCTGGCCTTGGCCTTTTAAACATCACCCTGGGTTTTGAGTTGTAAACACCATTGGAGCATATGTTCTGTTGCTTTCCGCGGCGCGAATGGGTTTGTGCAAGTTCACAGCCTTCTGCCTGGTCCTTCTGCATTTGGGAGCTGCTAGTGAGAGATGGGGGGCAGCTTGTGGGTGGAGAAGGGCACCCCGAAAGTCTCACATTCCTGGAGGTTTGATGCCTGGAAATTCCTCATCATCATCTTCCATTCTGCCTGGCTCCTGGCACCCTGAGCCAGACATAGAGGGGCGGCAGGGACGGTGTAAGCAGCAATGACCATGTGTGCAGACAGAGCCTGAGTGGCCCCCGTCCTGTTAGTTTGGAGATGGTCAGGGTGGCCACAGGATGCACCCTGTTGCCCTGACACATCATAGGCACATAAATGTAGTCAGCAAATCTGCACTTAGCTTCCGCAGTGAGGGAAGTGCTACGGAAGGTACAAAGACACAGAGATACGCTACTGCCCTGTAGAAGCTTCCCCTCCAGGGGTAAGTAGAGGACGTAGCACAGGAAGGACACACTCACTGTGGAGGCCCTTCCCCCAGCTGTCTGCACAGACTTAGCTCAAGGCTGCGGTAAGTCGTGTGCACAGGTGCGTGTGACGCTGTGCTCAGTGCACCTTTCCTCCCTTCCTGACGGGATGTGGGTAGAGGAGACCGCAGCCTGCACTAGGTCATCCGTGTCAGGCAGAGATGGGAGGAGAGAGGTTCTGGGCACAGGGGACCAAGGGAGTTCAGTTTGGAAAGGATGTTTGGAAAGGATGGTTGGTGATGCTGAAAATGACTAGACACAGGTTGCCTGTAGCATCCTCTGCTTCATGTGACGTCTGTGACAACTATACATGCTGCGTGTGTCCTTTGTCCCCGTGACAGGTTATTTTTACTCTCAAGACCCAGCCCAGATCTGGAGAGTGGCAGAGCAGCTGGAAGTGGGCATGGTCGGCGTGAACGAGGGACTGATCTCCTCTGTGGAGTGCCCTTTCGGCGGGGTGAAGCAATCTGGCCTCGGGCGAGAGGGGTCCAAGTATGGCATCGACGAGTACCTGGAAATCAAATACGTGTGCTTCGGGGGCTTGTAGGACTCGTCACTTCCTTAAAAAATAAAAAAGGAAGCTGACCTACACATACGGGGACATGCCATCCATTATTCTAGGTAAACTTCTAGGTTGTCGGAATTAGGAATTTTTTCAAACTCCTCCAGTACTCATAATCTTAAGCAGAGGTGAGCGCCACCCCTCCCCATACCTAATGAGGGACCAATCGATGCCACGTGCCTGAGGTGCAGACTCCCCAAGAACCAGCAATGCATGTATAGAGCGGAGCCCTGGGACTCCACCACAGAGCCAGGTGCAGCACGAGCCAGGTGCAGATGAGCCAGACGCAGCAGGAGCCAGTCGCAGCACGAGCCAGGTGCAGTGCAGGTGCAGCATGAGCCAGGTGCAGATGAGCCAGGTGCAGATGCAGGTGCAGCACGAGCCAGTGCAGATGATCCAGACGCAGCACGAGCCAGACGCAGCACGAGCCGGGTGCAGGTGAGCCAGGTGCAGGTGCAGCATGAGCCAGGTGCAGATGAGCCAGGTGCAGGTGCAGGTGCAGCACGAGCCAGGTGCAGCACGAGCCAGACGCAGCACGAGCCAGTCGCAGCACGAGCCAGGTGCAGATGCAGGTGCAGCACGAGCCAGACGCAGCACGAGCCAGGTGCAGATGCAGGTGCAGCACGAGCCAGTCGCAGCACGAGCCAGGTGCAGATGCAGGTGCAGATGAGCCAGACGCAGCACGAGCCAGATGCAGATGAGCCAGGTGCAGGTGAGCCAGGTGCAGGTGCAGGTGCAGCACGAGCCAGGTGCAGATGCAGGTGCAGATGAGCCAGACGCAGCACGAGCCAGTGCAGATGAGCCAGGTGCAGGTGAGCCAGGTGCAGGTGCAGGTGCAGCACGAGCCAGGTGCAGATGCAGGTGCAGATGAGCCAGACGCAGCACGAGCCAGATGCAGATGAGCCAGGTGCAGGTGAGCCAGGTGCAGGTGCAGGTGCAGCACGAGCCAGGTGCAGATGCAGGTGCAGATGAGCCAGACGCAGCACGAGCCAGGTGCAGATGAGCCAGGTGCAGGTGAGCGGTGAGCCAGGTGCAGGTGCAGGTGCAGCACGAGCCGGGTGCAGATGCAGGTGCAGATGAGCCAGGCGCCCAGCCTGTGAGCCAGGTGCAGATGAGCCAGGTGCAGGTGAGCCAGGTGCAGGTGCAGGTGCAGCACGAGGCCAGGTGCAGATGAGCCAGACGCAGCACGAGCCAGGTGCAGCACGAGCCAGGTGCAGCACGAGCCAGACGCAGCACGAGCCGGGTGCAGATGAGCCCAGTGCAGGTGCAGGTGCAGCCTTGCGAGCCCGGAGTGCAGATGAGCCAGGTGCAGGTGCGTGCCAGCACGAGCCAGGAGTGCAGATGAGGCCAGGTGCAGATGAGCCCGGTGCCAGCAGGCCAGGTGCAGATGCAGGTGCAGCATGAGCCCAGGCGCAGCAGGAGCCAGGTGCAGGTGCAGGTGCAGGTGCAGCACGAGCCAGGTGCAGATGAGCCAGACGCAGCACGAGCCAGTCGCAGCACGAGCCAGGTGCAGATGCAGGTGCAGGTGCAGCAGGTGCAGATGCAGGTGCAGCAGGAAGCAGGTGCAGCACGAGCCAGGTGCAGGTGCAGGTGCAGCAGGCAGCAGGTGCAGATGCAGGTGCAGCAGGAAGCAGGTGCAGCACGAGGCAGGCCGGCCTGGCGTCCCATCCCAGAGGCTCATTACTGCCTGGGCGGTGACCCTGCCATCTCCCCTGTGGCTCCCATCTCAGACACAAGAGGGCCGCAGGGGGGACCGCTGAGCGCGACGACGGGCTGGCCCGTCCCTGGCAGTCTCTGAGCTCAGCTCTACACACGTGCCGTTATATTCCTAGGTATTGCCACAGAGACTGAATTAACCATTTTAAGACTTCTGAAGAGGCACAGAATTGCCTGTGTTTCTGTGGGGAAAGAAGGAACACCTCTTTTTTCTGGACCTCAGGACCCCAGGATCGAGAGTAACATCCACTGACGAGCCAGCCGGGCGCCCCTGGACCACTGCTTCAGTTAAAGCATCATTGTCCTAAATTTACTACTTAAAGATTATGTGCTCATTTCCATCCTGCTTTCCATTCCGTTCTGTTCCCTTCAGGAAGCCAGCCTAAGCGGAAAAGGAACAGCGGAAGTGGCAGAGGAAGGGAAGACGCACATGCCTGGTGGGAGGCCCCTCCCCGAGGGGTAGCTTGGTTCCCGTAGACGTGCCATTCTGCACCCCTGCCCCTCGGGTAGGGAGAGATCCCTACTGTACGGCTTGTTTAGCTCAATGGGAGGCTGTGAGCCCACAGAAACCAAAATATTTACAAAAACCCCTGAAAATCCGGTGCAAGGGCCATTTATCCTCAGTAGCGGCTATGGGCCCCCCCCACCCCGCGTCCAGCTGTGGTTTTGCCAAGGTGAAGAGGGCTGGGGCCTGCCTGCGCTCCCACCCAAGACCAAGCAGCGGTCGCCCACGGCCTCCCCTTCGCATCCTCACCCCCAAAGAGTAGGAGCAGTCTCCCCACAGGGATCCCAGAGGAAACCCAATTTCATAACTGCCAATCCGCCTAATGGAAGTGGCGTGAGGCCTTGAATTTCAGGCACGTTTTATCCAGTAAGAGTTTTTAAAGCTCATCATTTGAAACAAAAATGACCCGGTGTTTCCCAACCCTTTGAAAGAAGGGCTCTGATTAAGAATATTCTAGGCCTTTCTGGACACGTCTCCATGCACAGGGATACACTGAGGAAAAGGAATAAATGCTGTTCCTGGCTAAACAGGCGGAGATGAAGCTCCTTCCCTTCCCATTCTCTCTGTGCGCAGAGTCCACCGACATTCGTAGGCAGTTCCTTCTGCCCCGCACCCCCCCTCCCCCCCAGGACTTAGCATTTGTCCCTGACTCCGGCGAGCAGTGGGTAAGTCCCTAATAGTGTGTAATGCCCATGGGCAGACTTACCGCCGGTCCTGGAGATCCCCTGGGCTCAGCCTGCATCTCACCAGCCACAGCCTGATTCCCACAGAAGTGAGCTGGAATCCGCCTCCTGGTAACACGCCTCACCCAGGCTGTCGAGAGTCACGTGGGCAGCATACTGACAGCTTATTTCTACCTTTTGTTTTTGTAATTTTGGGTTGTTTTATAGAACATTCTGATTCCTTAAGATTTGGGTGTGTCCGTCTGTTTTCTGTTAATAAAAATGTTATAACATTATTTGTTAGAAGTCAGGAAGACCAATGCTTGGAGGTGTTGAGAACACACTCGAAGTTACATGTGACAATTTGCAAACCAGTGGATCCCCTGGCTGGGTAGCAGATCTGAGTTTTCTTGTAGATTTGGCTCACCAGGTGCATAAACTCAGGTTCAGAGATTCCACTGCAAGATCTCTGATTAATTTTGTAATTAAAATAATTTGGGAAGGAAATAGGTTGCTGTTTGGTAAAATTGTTCCAGGTTGTGGGAAGAAAGAAAAAGTGTCTTTAATTGAACGTGCCGGGGGTTATTTTTCAGTAACGTGACCGTGTGTGACCAGAGTTGGCAAACTACAGCTCACAAGCCAAATGTGGCCTGTGTGGCCCACTGCCTGTCTCCGTACAGCCCAGCGCTGCCTGTCTCTGTACAGCCCAGAGCGAAGACTGGTTTTTGTATTTCCAAATGATGGGGGGGCGGGGAATCGAAAGAATAATATTTCACGACACAAAATTACGTGAAATTCAGAATTTAGATTCCATCAATAAAACTACTGAAACACAGCCATGGCCATTCATTTCACATTGACTCCATGGCCACTTTGTAAGCAGAGCTGAATACTGGCAACACAGCCAGCATGGCCTGCAAAGCCTGCGTCATTTCCTCTGACTCTTTGCGGAAAACGTTTGCCTTGCCCTGATCCAGAGATCCTGAGCCTGAGGGAGAGACAGACCTTCCTGCACTTACTGGTCATTATTTTACTTTACTGGACACCTGTGTAAAAAGCACTTTTCTGGATATCACTCTAATAACTTCTCAAGAATTTGCCAGCAATTACTGTGTGACTCAGATGAAATTATCCAGATAACATGAGTCTGTTGGCCTAGAGAAAACTGCTCAATTTACTTTTCCCAGCTAGACAAGGATTCTCATTATAACGGTCTACCTGAATCTGTTATATTTACCCCTTTGAGTGGCTTTCAAACATGATTTTATGCCACGTGTTGTGTCCTTTGTCCTTTATTCTTGCAGAAAGACTGTGAAAATAGGTATCAGAAGCACAATGCAAATAAATCCATTTCATTGATAACTTATTAACTTTAGATTGTGCCACATGACTCCCTTCTCAGAAGGCCGGCCCAGGGTTTTAATTATTCATGTGCAGTTATGTTAGACAGCATTTTACTAGAATAATAGTGATGCGTGATGGGTGTGTGTGTGTGTGTGTGCGCGCGCGCGCGCACTATATTTTGTAGGATAAACGTAGTGGGAAATGTGGAGCCATTCTGCTTTTTAAACGTGCACATGACTCTGTGCATCGGTTCTGATAATTGTATAATGTCCCAGGGACTTGTCTGCAGCGCAGTATGTGGCATTAATAAACGTTGCATTAACAGAATTTCGTTTCTGTTAGGGTTTCTGGTTGTGGTTTTTTTGTTGTTCTTTTTTCCCTTGCCCACTCGTTTTGAGCTTACATTGGATAGTGTTAGGCCAGCTCAGATATGTGTGAAGACCTGGCCTCTGCCCCGCCCCCCACGCCTGCCGCCTCGGCCTACGGAGCACTGTGAGCTGAAGATGCCCCGGACGGGACACCAGAAGGGTGCTCTCTCTGCCGTCCCCCGTTTTCTTAAAAGCAGGACCTAAGTTGACAGAGGTGCCCCCTCCCCTAGGAAGGACAGAGGTCGGTCCCTAGAGACGCCTGAAGGCCCCGCCAGCCTGGAGAGCGCACCGAAGGAAGCTATGTAACAGATTGTCCCACCTGGCCTTTATCTCCGCCCTTGAAAGCCCACAGCCGCCTCCCTGTGTCCTGCTGGGTCTCCGCAAACCGACCGTTCTTTGTTGAAGATGCTCTGGAAGCCAAAGGGCTGAGCCACCTCCCTGAGCTCCCCTCTCCCCGGTGCCTGTTACACGAGGCCTGCATGTTCATCAGCTCCTGGGTGCTCTTCCCTCGTTCATGTAGCTTTCACGGCAGGGGGCCCAACACAGAAGGGTAGATGCAGAGTGATTCCTCCCTCCTGTGTCACAGAGCTCCCTCCCCGGCCACCTGTAGTCCGTCAACACCAGGGGCCTGCAGGTGAAATTTTAGATCCCGGCATCTGTCCTGTGGTCTGTGCTCATTAGATGATTGCCATACTGAACAGAAAACATACCTGGTTTATAAGTGTGGCCATGTGACAGCATTTTTCCAGCTTTCCGCATTTGCCAGCCTCTCTTCCTGTTACCCATTATGTACTTTCCCCCACCTTTGGGATTTTCCGATTCAGCAGAGTATGGGGAAGAAATTCCCCCAAACCCTGCTCTTCAGATATAATCAGTGTTAATTATTTTAACAATGTATCTTATATTTTCACCCACTGTTCTTTTATGTTGAGAAATTTCTTGTGACCTTGCTGAATGTGACATTGAACAAAGGTAGATTTTTCATTAGAAGAAAGATCAGTGCCACTGAATACCTCTCTTTGTCATTCCATTGACGTCATGCATTTCTTTCCACCTGTTTTAATTTTTTTTTAATCTTTTTTAATGTTTTTTTATTTTTGAGAGAGAGTCAAGAGTGTGAGCAGGGGAGGAACAGAGAGAAAGACACACACAGAGTCAGAAGCAGGCTCCAGGCTCTGAGCTGTCGGCACAGAGCCCGACTCAGAGATCATGACATGAGCCAAAGTCAGACGCTTAACCAACTGAGCCACCCAGGCACCCCAGCACCTGCTTTGATTTTTTTAAAAAAGTGAACATGGGAGGGGGGGTGCTGCCTGGGTGGGTCAGTCAGTTAAGTGTTTGACTCTTGATTTTGCCTCAGGTCATGATCTGACGTTCATGGGTTAGGGCCCCACGCTGGGCTCTGTGCTGACAGTGTGGAGCCTGCTTGGGATTCTCTCTCTGTCCCTCCCCTGCTTGATCTCTCAAAATATATAAATTTTTAAAAAATGAACATAGGGTATTTTATTTAAGTCATCGATGAGGAACCTAGTAAGGGTATGATAACCAGTGGAAAGGAGAAGCCAAAAGCTCCCCAAACTTGTACAGACGAGGAACACCAAAAATGAATGGAAGCACACTGTGCGGGAGGGAAGTCGGTGGAACTCCAGGACCGGACAGAATCTGCATTGCTACCGCTCTGCTCTACAACCTTAGAGAGTCTGAAAATGCCTCCAGGGCAACGAGCGTGAGAACCAGATAACCCAGGACGGCTCTGCTCTGTGTAGACAATGCAGTTTTCCACTAAAGCTGCTTTTGACTGTGATTTTTAAAGTTAGTTCATTACCAGGACAAAGTCTCCACTTACCTCTCGATTTGTGGGTTTTTATGTGCTTGGCCTAAGCCTCTACTTAGAAGCAAGTGTCACTTTCCATCTTCCTACCCTGTCTTCTGTTCTCTATCGGTAAGTGTTCGCCTGCTACAGCCGCTTTATTTCTAAGTTAGCCTGCAACAAATTAAACAGCAAATTAGTGTGGTCTTCCTTGATGGGTCTGGGCAACCTCTCTGGAAAAACAGCAGGTCCTGCTTATTCTGAGCGCACTGAAAAACTACCACTATGTTCTATTTGCACGTGCTATTTATAAATGAAAGGAAATGGGTTTGGAAATCAGCAGTCTGCAAACTTACTTATCGTCTGTCTGTATTATCAGCTAACGAGGACTCGTCACAGGTTAGGCCACAGGTAGTCTCGTCATAGTGGTTCAGAGGACTTGGATGTTTTGGTCAGATTAGGGAAGATGATGTGCTCACTTGCTGTGGTGCTAAGGCCTCGGGCCCTCAACTCTGGGCTCATCACCTTCAGGAGGACAGAGGTGATAATACTAAGTAGGCTTCAAATACAGGATATTTGGCCACTCAGTAAACTCATCTCAAAAAGGGAGACTCTCTGTTTAGCTGGAGACATGCTGGGTTTGCATTTTTGTTTAACTTGTTCCAGACTTTAATGGAAAAGCTTTTAGTAGTTCACTATTAAATCATCAATCTGCTTCCTCCCAACATCTTTCAACCTTTTATTTTGAAATCATTATAAATTCACAGGAGGATGCAAAAGTAACAGATTCCTCTTTACCTTGTACCCATGAGGGTACGGTCTTACATAACCAAAGCCAGGAAACTGACGTTAATTAGTATCACACTATTAAGTCAGGCCTTAAAAAAACGCCAGTTTGCCCAGTTTTTATGTACCTTTATGGGTTATCCAACTTAAGCATGTCAGCAGGTAGGTTAGTGCAGTCACTGCCACGATCAAGATACAGAACCGTTTCACCCCCACCAAGGGAATCTCTCCTGCTACCCCTTTATACTTAGCTGGCTTCAAAAGTAAAGTCATTTGGGCAGGTTTCTTGTTAAATTTTCATCCAAGTGTAACGTGCATGCAAAGAAAAGCGTATTTGTTGTGAACTTGCTGAACCTTCACAAACTGGGGACCCCTTGTGACCGGCACTCAGAGCAAGAAATGGAGCACCACCAGCCCCTGCCTGTGACCTTTTGATGTTTTTTTTTTGTTTGTTTGTTTGTTTGTTTTTTAGGAGAGAGAGAGACAGCGTGAGCAGGGGAGGGTCAGAGAGAGAGGGAGTCACAGTCTGAAACAGGCTCCAGGCTCTGAGCTGGCAGTCAGCACAGAGCCCGACGCGGGGCTCGAACCCACGAACCGCGAGATCATGACCCAAGCGAAAGTCGGACGCTTAACCGACTAAGCCACCCAGGCGCCCCGTGCCTGTGACCTTTTGGAATGACCAGTTTTCAGTGAGGTCTTTGGGCTACAGTTCTCTCTAGATGCCAGGAAACCTCTCACTTTCCCCCAAGATCAAAAGGAAAACACTTCTACTTTCGAGAAGCTTTAAAGCCAGAGTTTAATGCTAACTTTTAGGTGGACTCAGACGTAGCTTAGAGGTTTGTTTTGTTTTGAATTTATCTGCATTCAAAAATCATCACTGTTGAGATTATAAAGATTTGATGCAAAGGGCAGTTTGGTTTTCAGTAAATGAACGCTGACCTCTCACAGGACTGAGGACGACCTTGGAGCCTGAACTTAGTTTCGGTAACCACAGTAATTCCATCCCCATTACTGGGATCTTTACTGCAGCAAGTATTTTCCTGGTCCAAGGTGCTAATGGATTCACTTAACTGGCTTGGAAAGAAGGAAACCTGAGAGGTAAAAATCTCCAAAAGTTTTGGATGCATATTATATGGTCCCATTCATATGAAACTCTGGGAAATTCAAGCTAACCTGTAGTGACAGCGGATCAGGGGTTGCCTGAGGGAAGGTGAGGTTACAAAGTGTCACAAGGAAATTTCATCTCAATTGTGGTGACGGTTTCCCAGTGGGACACACATTAACACTTACCAAACTGTACTGCATGTTTGCATTTTAGCATGAATCCATTACAGCTCACATACTATTTTTTTTAAATCAACCCAGTGTCTGGCTCTAAGCAGCCCGTGTAACAGGCAGGCACGGCTGCGAGGCTTTAGGGAACCGAACTTCCTGAGTTCTCAGCTGGGAACGCGACGCAGGAGAGACACAGTCGCACACAGATAACACGCGGGCTCCACGATGGGTAGAAACGGGGTTAGGGGCTGTAACCCCGCTCCGCACACCGCCGCCAGCTGCAGGCCTCCTCCAGCAGGGGGCGCTCTGCCGTTAATGTCGGGGTAGGGGGGCTCACGCAGGAGGAGGGGGGCCGCCTGGCGCCCCGAGAACCGGCAGGGGGCGCTCCGCAGACTCCCGCGGGCCGGCCCCCCAGGGGTCACCCACCGAGGGCCGGCAGGTGCCCTGCTCTGCGAGGGGCCGGGAGTGGGCGCGTGAGGCTGGAACGCGCTCCGACTGCTCCCCGCGTTGCTCGGTCACGACCACCACTGCCCCACGGACTGGGAACCAGCAGCGGTGAGGGTCTCGGCCGGCCCCTCCATCGCAGCTGCTGGGGGCGGGGGGCGGGTCTTCCCTCCACTGGGGACGGGCAGGCGCCTGCACCCCGAAATCCGCCCCACCCGGCCTCCTGCTGCACCTGCGGGCAGGGACCCCGCGGTGCAGGGGAGGCAGAGGTCAGGCGCAGGCCAGGCGCGGCTTTGAAACCCAGGGCGGTGGCGCGGCTGTGACCTCCCCAAGGCGAGAGACGAGGGCGGCCTCTCTCTGCGGCCGGTCCTCACCGTCCGAAGGAGTTCCTCCTTGTGCCGGAACGGTCCCCGTCCGCGAGAACTCGCTCCCCAGCCGTGGAGGGTGGGAGGTCTTTGGGTAGTGAGGGGCGAGGGAGGAAAGATGGGCTTGGCAGCTGAAGAATTTCGCATTCAGGTCCCACTTCCAGGCTGTGGCCCTTCCAATGCAGGGGGACTGTCGGGACCAGTCGGGTACACACAACACCTGCATTACACACATCAAGCACTTTGCAAATGTGCCCTTCCTTCCTCACCCCCGCCCTCTCTCCCGACCTCGTATTTGGGCTGCGTTCCCCGGTGCCAGAGATTTCTGGTTGTGCACGCAATCACTAACTCTCATCACGAGGTTACGGCACACATTAAGCTTATGAAGATAAATATTGGCGCAAAAAGCATCGCATCTCCCTTCGTGCATCGCAGCGTATACCGAACTGGCCAGCAACACAGAAAGTGGAAGCATAAGGCAAAGAAGTTATTTTTTCAAATAAAATTATCGTCTTACACTTTTTAGTTCTGCAGTCCCCCATAAAATACAGTAACTAAAAACAAGGTGATTTCATGAGGGTGACTGTTACCAGAGAGGACAAAAGCATCTGAAAGCTTAAAGGTTTTCAAAGACCCATGGGAATTTTTTTCACTGGTTCCCACCCTGATGGTTTAAACCTGGTGGTTTAATCCTAGTTTTACAGAAACCTGTACATCAGCATATTATTTAGGTGTGTGAGGCCATGACGCTGGTTCTATCTGGTGTGGGTGTCGCCTCTGTTCTAATCTTCCCCCAAAATGCCAAGGGCACCGCCTTTGGACTATGGGCGGAGAATGAGCATAAGCCAACCAGCTTCTCAGGCCACAGTTTACTTTTGTTCACTGCCCCGGGGTGCTCTGCAGTTGGGGATGGCATGAGATTTGGGTTTTGTTTTGTTTTTTTTCATATATTTAAAATGAGATTTATTTGGTAGAAAAAGTAAACCACTTTTTCTAAATATATTTTCAGACATATTTTTTTAAATATATGAAGTAAAAGTCTACATCAATCTGTTATGGAAAGTATCTGTAGGGGCCAATTACCATGGCCATCCCATCCTAATTAAGAC
Source organism: Proteles cristata cristata (assembly GCA_017311185.1). Lineage (NCBI taxonomy): Eukaryota > Metazoa > Chordata > Mammalia > Carnivora > Hyaenidae > Proteles > Proteles cristata. The sequence goes on along the minus strand of JAESUZ010002639.1, from coordinate 16,699 downwards.
TATATTTCAGAGTTTGGGAATATACACAAAGTTGCTGAGTCATTATCTCTATGGCCCTCCAGATGCACGGCCTATGTACATACTTAACAAATGTTCCATGAGTTAATCATTACTTTCGTCGTGTTTCATGTAAACTGGGGCTAAGAGAGACTTCAGTGTAGTTTGTTTTACTAGGAGAAAGAAAAGGCAAAGAACGTTAACGTGCTACTGCAACTTTCATCCTATTGATCATTAACCCTCCACTCTCCTTTCTATCGCCTCTGGTCCTCATAATACGATTCTGATTTAGCTCGTAGACTCCTAGGACCTGCGGTCCACAGAAAGCACAGAAAGCCTGCTATCTAGAAGAAAACCCACGTCTCAGAGGAACCACTTTAATGTAGACAGCCATCGGACTGTATGGGTCCTACCAGAGCAACCATGTTCGGAACGTCGTCTTGAAAGGCAATCACAGCTTGTAAGAGTAATCAGGCCTCTTTAATCCATGTTCAAATCTACCTGAGGGTCTGCAGATAGAAACACGTGTTAATCTTTATTTTAATGTGGGTAATATAAATACTGGGCCGGCTACAAAACTCTTTTAAGTAAACCTAGTATCTTACCCAGCCTTTATCCCTATTAACCAGCATCTTTGTTAAAAGAGCAACGTTTCTGTTTTGTTTTGTGTCTCCCAAGAAAACCGATCTTTTAAATTTAGGGGCGCACATCCAGCCCACTGTGAAAGGACATCGATACACAATTCTAACAAGAGTTAGTTCTGTGTCTTAACTCCATTAACTGGTCCTGGATGACAGGGCTACCGTGCGGGGTCTTCAGGTTACAGCGGCTCAACCATCTGCTCTGAGGGCCAAAGCTGAAGGAAGCCTCATTTCTGACGGAACCATTCATAGACCTTTTGGATCTCCTCGCTCCATCCTTTCTTGGCTGAAGACTGTGTCCTGATCACTGTCAAACTCAGACTCGGACACCATCAGGCTGGAGTTGCGCTCTGTGTTGCGGTGTTTAATACACAGGGGGAAGCAGACAGATGCATGGGGGAGGGGTGGAGGGGGCATGGCCTTTCCATTCTCAGCTGTCCTTCCAGCTTTCCTTCTCAGCTGTCGGATCCACGCACCCAGCTGTGCTCTCTGCACCTTCAAAGTGTCACTCACAACATGGCACAGGTTGGGGGTGTGAGCATCACCGGGGGTGTTGGAGTCACACCCGAGCTTGAGCCCAAGCTTTAATACTTACCCACTGTGTGATGGTGGATAAGATGCCGAACGTCTCTGGGCTTTCGGTCTCCTTCTCCCTTAAAAACTGGGCGACCACAAGGCGTCTACTCCACAGGTTTAAGGTGAGAATGAGGTGACACAGTGCATGTGAAGTTGCTGCCCAGCACTCAGCACTCAGTAAGCACTCACTAAATGAAAGCTCTGAGGATTTTACTATTTGGTTCAGTCAAGTATTTTTGGTAGAATATGTGACTGCTGGGGTGAAAGTAAGAGACCGAAATGGTGTAAGATCTGATCCCTGCTCTCGGAGAATTTAGTGTCCAGATAAGGGTTTAAGACAAAGATTCATGAAAAGATGGTTCAAAACAGGTCAGAAAGTTTTAAAAATAAGGGGCTGGGTGGCTCGGTCAGTTAAGCGTCAGACTTCAGCTCAGGTCACGATCTAACGTTAGTGAGTTCAGCATCGGCTCTGTGCTGACTGCTTAGAGCCCAGAGCCTTCTTCCGATTCTGTGTCTTCCTGTCTGCCCCTCCCCCACTCATACTCTGTCTCTCTCAAAAAAAAAATAAATAAATAAACAAACATTTTAAAAAATTAAAAATAAATAAATCTTACATGAAGCAGTAAGAGGTAAGCACACACTGATCCCTGGCCTTTGCTTCGGTGAAATTTCAGAGGACGGGAGAAGAGTCGGGGGTCTGGCCAGGAGGACCGGGGAGGCTTGGGGTGTGCAGACCCGCCCCGGAACTACTGGGAGAAGCAGACGGCCCGGCCTGACCAGCCACCAGCGCTTTGCAGCTGTTACTCGGGCAAGTGGCTATACTCTTCTCTATCTCAGTTTCCTCTTCTGTGGAATGGGGATAATCACAGTACACATATCACAGAGCTACGGGGTGCTGGAACTGAGTGGGTGATGTGCTCGAACAGGATGCAGTACATACAAAATTCACAATTACCGTTAGTGCTCTCGGTCCAGCGGGGAGGCAGTAAGGGTCTGCAGGTGGTGATGATGCTGTCAGGGACAGGGGCCAGGGGCTGCGCAAGGGGGTGCGGGGGGCCGGAACGAGGCGCTCCTGACCAAGCACCAACAGCCGGCTTAGAGCCCGGCAGTAACAAGCATGGGGTTCCCTGAATAGACCTGGGGGTCGGAAGGACGGGTGCACGTCAGGACACGGTGGGTGACACGATCCGAGGGTAAAGCACTTTGCACTCTCAGGTACGAAGCTGCCTTCTAATACCTGACAGTAAACGACGTGATGTAAACGGTGAACACACACACCGTCCGCATCGTCCACACTCCCGGTGACGCCCTCCCGCCGTGGGCACGCGCGCGCCCCGCACACGCACGATCGCCTGCACTCCCGGTGACGCCCTCCCGCCGTGGGCACACGCGCGATCGCCCGCACTCCCGGTGACGCCCTCCCGCCGTGGGCACACGCGCGCCCCGCACACGCACGATCGCCTGCACTCCCGGTGACGCCCTCCCGCCGTGGGCACACGCGCGATCGCTCCCGCCTGTGGCCCTCGCGCGCCCCGCACGCGCGCGCGATGACGCCTCCGCCGTGGGCACCTCGCGCGCGCCCGCGCACACGCGCGCGCCGCATCGACGGTGCGCCTCCCGCCGTGGGCACGCGCGCGCGCCCGCGCGCTCGCCGCACTTTGCGCACCGATCGCCCGCTTGCACGTCGCCCGGCACGCGCGCGCCCGCACACGCGCGACGCCCGCACTTCCCGTGACGCCCTCCCGCCGTGGCACCCGCGCGGGCGACCCGCGCGCCGGTCGCGCCCTCACGCGCGACGCCGTCAGCCCGCCTCCCGCGTGACGCGCCTCCCGCCGTGCGCCCGCACACGCGCGATCGCCCGCACTTCCCGTGACGCGCCACTCGCCCGCACTGCACTCGCCTCCGTGACGCCCTCCCGCCGTGGGCACCCGCGCGCCCGCACACGCGCGATCGCCGCGCATTCCGTGACGCGTGGCTCCGCCGTGGGCCTCGCGCCCCCCCGCACACGACGCGCACTGCCGTGACGGCACCCGCGCGCCCGCACACGCGCGATCGTCCGCACTTCCCGTGACGCTCCGCCGTGGGCACCCGCGCGCCCGCACACGCGCGATCGCCCGCACTGCCCGTGACGCCCTCCCGCCGTGGGCACCCGCGCGCACCGCACACGCGCGATCGCCCGCACTCCCGTGACGCCCTCCCCGCCAAAGCCCCAGCCACACCCTGTGTGCCCTCGTCCCCCCGGGGCATCGTCCGTGCCCTGACAGGGCCCATCAGCCCCTATAAAGGGGGCCCTGGGCTTCGCTCCCCCTGCAGGGCCTGGCTCGGCGTCGGCGTGCACAGTAAGCACCCAGCGTTCACCAGGGGCGCTGTGCATCTCACGACTTTGGAAGAGACTGTGTCCCTCTGTAGGAATGTGGTTATGAAAGCCTCAGTGTTCAGCAGCCTCTGGGGGCCAGACAGGGGTCCCTAAGTCCCTAGGAGTCAGTGCCAACCCGGGTGGGCACACGGCCCGCTCACTGTGAGGAAGGTCCGCTTTACCGGGTGCGTGTCACCTGCGCCCGGCTACCGGTGACGCCACTGCCCTGCAGGGCCCGGGGCGCGGGACAGGAGCTGGGTGACGCGCCCCACAGCCCCCACCAGGAGGGAAAAGCCTGTGCGGACTTGCGCTGGAAAAGCACTCTCTGCCTGCAGCCCTCCGGCGGGAGCCCCGCTGGGAACAGGCATCTCACACCCCTCAACTGACGCTTCACCCAAATCTCGTGAAATTCCGAGCGCAGTACACCTCCCCGTCCCAGTGCCAGGGACTGGTGTGGGTGAAGCCCAGACTCTGCCTGCCTTCCCGAGTACAGGGCCGGCCCAGTCTGTTGCTCTCCCCTCCCCCAAGGAAACTCTCAGCAAACTCCTGGAGGCCAGGATTTAAAGGCACCTGGTAAGGGGCACCTGGGCAGCTCAGTCGGTTAAGCGTCTGAGTAGCTCAGGCAGCTCAGGTCATGATCTTGCAGTTTGTGGGTTCGAGCCCCGCATCGGGCTCTGGGCTGACAGCTCAGAGCCTGGAGCTGCTTCAGATTCTGTGTCTGCCCCTCTCCCGCTCACACTCTGTCTCTCTCTCAAAAATAAACATTAAAATTTTTTTTAATAAATAAATAATAAAGGCACCAGGTAAGGCTCCTGGAGCCCACCTCACCACACTTGGGCCTCAGCTCCACGGTTTCCTGGTCCATCCATGTTATCCAAGAGACTATACTTGGTTTTCTTTCTCAAATTAGTCCTCTTTCATCTGAAAGCAAGAATGAGACGCTCAAGTCAGATTCTCAGACAGGGAACTGGGAACCAGGAATTAAACACGTGCAGGAACGGAAGAGCCCGCACTGTACGAATGAGGAGCGCACACGGCCAGGTGTGGGGTCAGCAGACCCAAGAGCCCTGTGTGTCTTGAGGAAACACGGGAGCAGGACACCACCAGCGGCCACCTGACTGTGAGCTCCTGGCTGAGCCTCGGGACCGGGGCCAGGGCCTCCGGCAGGAACCCTCAGCCCCTGTGTGTTTGCACAGCAGCCTTTCTTCCTGGGTTAATTCTTTACTCAGAAGAACCTGTATGGACGTCTGGGTGGCTCAGTCAGGTAAGCGTCCGACTCTTGATCTGGGCTCAGGTCATGATTTCAGAGATTCACAAGTTCAAGTTTCTTTTTTTTTTTTTTTTTTTTAATTTTTTTAATGGTTTTATTTATTTCTAGGAGAGAGAGAGAGACAGCGTGAGCAGGGGAGGGTCAGAGAGAGAGGGAGTCACAGACTGAAACAGGCTCCAGGCTCTGAGCTGGCAGTCAGCAAAGAGCCCGACGCGGGGCCCGAACCCACGAACCGCGAGATCATGACCTAAGTGAAAGTCAGACACTTAACCGACTAAGCCACCCAGGCGCCCCTCACAAGTTCAAGTTTCTGACATCAGGCTGATGGTTCAGAGCCTGCTTGGGATTCTCTCTCTCTCTCTCTCTCTCCTACCTTCTCCACTCTCTCTCTCTCAGAATAAAGAAGAAAAAGAAACACCAGATGCACATGTCTTCCCTTGAATCTATACTGGCCTGTAATGTCCAAACTGTAGAATGAACAGGTCACATAAACTGGCAACCAGGAAAACAAAACAAACAAACAAATAACAACACACACAGAAATAGAACAGATTCCCCGAAACTAATTAGCAATAACTCAGTTTTCATTTTTTCACAGTGCTTGAAAACAACTGCACTGGTCCCCTGCATGTCACCCAAAGCTTCAGGGGATTCTCTGAAAGCTCACTTCAAAGCCATGGTGAGGCGTGCTGAGGGCAGTGCCTGGCCCGAGACAGCTTTCTGACCGGTGGCTAAGAGCTTGGGCCTCTAACACCTGACTTAGTACTTGCTAGCTGGGTGACTCTGAGACAATTTTTTGATAGTTTCTTGACTCCATGTTCCCATCTGTAAAATGGGATTGAAAACAGTCCCTTTTTATACGGTTGGTAGGAGGACTGAGGAATATATGTAAAGCACTCAGAGCCACTCAGCACAATGACAGTTAATAAACGGTCACAGTCAACCACATTCTTTATATCACCACCATCTGCTTGATAATATGTCACAAAACTGCAGAATTTGTATTTTTTAAAACTTTCAGAGAAGTTTTACTCTGGGATTTAGGCCTCTGAGTACCTGTATCCCCTCCTTCACCAGCCTCATCTTTGGGAAAGTAATCACAAATAAAACCAAGATCATCTAAGTGGTTTTAAAAAATAACTATTAAGTATGATATACAGTTTTTTAAATCATATCTCCAAGGGAGATATAGGAAGGTGGGCCACCTGGCACTGTCTTCTAAGGACTTGAGAAATCACTGTCTCTGCAAATCCCCTCCCCACAGGGCTGGGCACAGAGTTCTGGAAGATTCAATGAGGCAGCTCATCAGCTTCTCAGAGGTCAGCTCCGTGGAAAGAGGAAGAAGGAAAAACTTGAAGTAAATCTTCTCTTTAGTGATCACATCGCCTTGACAAAGTTCTGCATTTATTAAACAGAATTCAGATAGATTCTACTGTTGCTTCACACAAAAAAATCAAATTCTAAATGTGCATGAGTGTTCCAGAACTCTGAAGTCTCCTGAGGGCTGGCTGGTCAGTCAGGCGGCTCAGGGAGCGTCACAGTACACATGGTGTGAGCTGACACAAAGTAACATGAGATTGGATACAGGATCCCTGCACCTTCTTGGAAAAAAGGAGCTGCCTCTACTCTTATTCCATTTATCTGGGCACATGCGCCTTGTGGGCAACGGTTCATTATAAAGGGTTTAAGTAGGCTCCACGCCCAATGTGGGGCTTGAACTCACGACCCTGAGCTCAAGAGGTACACACTCCACCAACTAAGCCAGGCAGGTGCTCCGATAAAGGACTTTTAAAGTCTACTTTGTCTTATAAAAAAGTGACCGTCATATGGTTCACGCAGCTTAACCAAGCCCAGCCAAAGCTACTCCAGCTATCAAGTCTGGTTTCATGATGTGTCTTGATTTCAGGTAAAAACACAGACAAGCAGGCCAAGTACCTCTTGGAGCAGAAGACACAAAGCCAGGGCAAGCCCCCTGTTATCGCCAGAAGAGTGAGAAGCACCATGGTCACGGAGAATATATTCCACTCTGAAAAACAAGAACACCAGGTGGGCGTGGTTACACACAGGCCACCTGTACGTAGTGCTGGCTGATCACACCTCACGGGGCTGGTGCCAGAGCATGAGCAAGGTCACCTGCAGACAAATCAGGGATGATGTGAAAGCACCCTATTTTTGTCCAATCGGCTTAGGGACCTGATGGAGTATATTTCATGCTGACTTACAAACAGAATTATCTGAAAAAACAAGCGGATCAAGAAGTAATATGCAGACACCCACATATGGCCCATCAAAACAGCCATGTCATAAGCACAAGCAACACCACCCTCCCCCCAAAATAGGTCTGGCTTGGTTTTCATAAAGCAAATAAAGTATCTGTGGGGCTGCCTAAGACACGGAGACAGTTTTCAGAGAGCCAGACAGTCATTCAGAAAGTACCTGATCTCCATTCCTTCCACACCCTTGCAAGTGCCAGTGTAAACAGCTTGGCCATGGCCTTTCAGAGACAGAGAAAGCAAGGGGCCAAAGACAAAGGCTTAAGTCCAGTCAGTGTTGTACGTGCTCCTTGAAATAATGATCTAGGGGGGCGCCTGGGTGGCTTAGTCGGTTAGGCGTCCGACTTTCGCTCAGGTCATGATCTCACGGTTCGTGGGTTCAAGCCCCGCGTCGGGCTCTGTGCTGACTGCCAGCTCAGAGCCTGGAGCCTGTTTCAGTCTGTGACTCCCTCTCTCTCTGACCCTCCCCTGTTCACGCTGTCTTCCTCTCTCCTAGAAATAAATAAAACATTAAAAAAAATAATAATAATGATCTAGGGACTATTTTCAAATGTTTCTGCCAAATATAAACATCTCGTTCCCAAAGCAACAAAACTACTCTTAGAAATCGACTGGCATTAAAATAGTTTCCTCCCCAGAAGTCACCTGAGGGCACCAGGCTGGCCAGCTGGCTCAATGTTGGGTGCCTGCCCAGGCAGACATCCGGGAAGAGTGGGCCACGTTCTGTCCTCAGGAGACACTTCACCAGAAGGTCAGTGGAGCACAAGCCACGGCAGGTGTGACCTGAAAACGGCCCAGGTGGCCCAAAGCGGGGGTTAGGTGGGGGTTGGTGAAGTCTTCTCTGCCGAAGTGACTTTTCTCATTGGAAGTCTTCCAGAAACGCCTAAGCACATCTGCTCTGGGGGGTGGTATGGAGGATCATAGGTCACTGCTCCTTGGCTTCAGATGAGAAAGGGCAAATGTTTATAGCCGCAAAGCAGGGCAGGCATTTCTGGCACTCCCCGTGCCCCTTGCCCACAGCTGCACCCCCAGAACTCACCACAGTTGCTCTCCCCGGTGCGGAAGTAACGCTCTCTCGGGTTCTCCATCCACAGTGGAGGGCACACACAACACTTTGTGATGGGGTGGCAGTGGCCGGAGCATTCTGGAAGGCAGTCTGCAAACGGGGTGGGGGCTGAGGTTACCAGGCCAGCAGGGGGTCCTGTCTCCACCCACTGTGGACCCCAATTCGTACAGGGTCCTGCAGGGATGCAGCTTGCTGGATCTAGAACCTCTCATGGTACAGAGGAAGTTCCAGGGAGTCTATTCTATCAGAGCAAATGGCAGGGGAAAAAACGATCGGTACCAGGTAACAAAAGCCTTAAAAATGTAGCAGAGACCGTAGCAGCCTCTGGCCTAAGATAGATTCTAAGAAGTTATCCAGTGATAACTGGGATATGCACGACAATTTATCTACGATTCAGCAGTATTTGAAGTCAACCTTGGGGCGCCTGGGTGGCTCAGCCGGTTAAGGGTCCGACTTCGGCTCAGGTCATGATCTCACGGTTTGTGGGTTCGAGCCCCATGTCGGACTCTGCACTGACAGCTCAGAGCCTGGAGCCTGTTTCAGATTCTGTGTCTCCCTCTCTCTGATCCTCCCCTGCTCATGCTGTCTTTCTCTCTCAGAAATAAATAAAACATCAAAAAAAAATTTTTAAGAAAAATAAATAAATAAATAAATAAATAAATAAAGTCAACCTTAAAGTCCGTGAGCGGAGGATTGGATGAACACATTCAGAATGAAGGACCATGCAGCTATAAATATCCTACTGAGGGAGAATCGTGCAAGATGCAGAAAATGAAGTTTAAAAGCAGGTTAACAATATCTATCCAATTATGCTGATTGTATCACAGGTTTCCCAAGATGGAGGAACTGGATGAAAAATAGCAAATTATTAACAAAAGTCAAATTTAGAGAGTGGGGATTCTAGGCTCTAGAATCTAGAGAATTGGGTTTTTTTGGTTTTTTTTTTTTTGCCTTTCTGGATACTCCAAGTTTCCTCTAACAAATAAATGGATATTACTTTTGTAGGAAGAAAAAAGGAATTATTAAAAAAATTAAGTTAGTGCATGTCAGCGCTGAGGATGTCCATTGTGGGGAGACATGTCCCTGAAACAAGCTAAGTGTTTCTACACTATGTCGTGGTGTCCCTTGTAACGCTCACAGTCCTCGGCGCCTGCTGCGGGGGGGTGAGGGGTGTCACGTCCCACATTGTGAGGGAGTCGCGGTCCTCCTAAGGTCAGACATCATGGTGCCACCCACACTCGTGAGTCAGGCTGCTGCGGGGACGGGGCAGGAGCCAGGGACTGTGACTGGAGGTACGAGGGAAGGCACGTGGCATGTGAACACCATTCTCACCCCACCCTGGTGTCCAAGGCAAAATAAAAACTATGTGACTGCAGCTTTGCCGGCCTACAATGTTTCTCTGTCTTTAACACCATTCTGATGGCTTACATAGGACATTTCTGACAAGGACCGTTGACAGCTTTGACCATTGACCCACGAGCCGCTGCTCCTTGGAGACAAAGAGCAGTCAGCAGACGTCAGTGTTGGAGGCAGTCCCCTGCAGAGACTCGTGCAAAACAAGTGTCTGGATGCCAGCGTGAACACGCTCGCACGTCGTGTCTCTTCTCACGCCAGCAACACTTCGCCATGCCTGGCCAGTGTCATTCTTTTGGAATGTTCCCCAGAGGAGTCATCCTGTAGGAGTATTCCTAGAGGAATTATGTTTGATATATAATTTCTAATTAGAAAGATAAATTCTGGACTCTGTTTACTTTAACCTCAAAGGGTAGTTATTCATGTTTCTGTGAGATTCTTGCTGCATTTATCTGACCGGATGTCTTGCTCAGCGCTACGCAATTCTGAACGGACAACAAGTATCTGCATTACGTGGACTCAGGGAAACGCACCTACTGTGTTGATACTCAAGGTTTTGAAAACCAAGAAGTCTCCCTTCTCCTTGGGGAGCTGCCTAAGCAGATTCCGGACCACGTCAGCAGCTCTGAGGATGGTGGGCGGCAGCCCACTCGGTACAGAAAACACAATCACATGCTGCAGAGGAGACCAGGAGAGAGGATGGCCATGCGGTCAGGCAGTGACACGTCCATGCCCGCCATGCGACCTGTGAGAAGGACACTGTCACAGCTGTGTAGTCAGGCAGGGGCAGAAGCGCGTCTTATGGGCCGAGGAACTGACCTGTTTGCATTTACAAATGAAGGCTCTTCAGTCGCAGAGCCACGGAGTCACCTGATGACAGACAGATCTTGAGATAAGAGGCGCAACAGGCATATGGGTGCAGACAGACTCAGCCATGCACGGGGTGATGACTTTTATCTTTTCACGAAGGTAGAATTTACTTACCGTGAAAGTCACCTTCTAAAGTGTATCACTCAGTAGCTTTTAGTCAATTCCCTGCCACCATCTGACTCCAGAACACTGTCACCACCTCAAGAACAAAGCCTGTGCCAGTTAAGAAGTCCCTCTTCGGGCGCCTGGGTGACTCAATTGGTTAAGCATCCAACTTCAGATCAAGTCATGATCTCACAGTCTGTGGGTTTAAGCCCCATGTTGGGCTCTGTGCTGTCAGCTCAGAGCCTGGAGCCTGCTTTGGATTCTGTGTCTTCCTGTCTCTCTGCTCCTCCCCTGCTCATGCTTTGTCTCTCTCTGTGTCTCAAAAATAAATAAATGTTAGAGGACGGCAGAGAAAGACTCCGTCGTTATCTTCCTTTCTCTCTCTCTCTCACTCTGGAATAATCAGACTATACAGTTTCTTTGCATAACATTGTCTTTGTTTCTTTCTCCTCACCTCCTACCATAATATTCTCCTCTTTCTCTCTCTGAATTAAGCCTTTTAGTCTCTCTGCCTGGTCAGTGTTCAATTTTGCATTCTCCCCACCCCATTCATTTTCTCTTTGTATCTGCTCTTCTCTCAGCACTGCCTCCACCCTGCTCTTTATTTGCAGCTGGGATTTCTGGTTTTATGCTTTTAGACTGTCCTTTGTCTTTTATTGTTGTGGGTTTCCCTCCCCCTTTTGGTTTCCTTGTTTGATTTGCGGTCTGTTTGCATGCTTTTGTTCCTTGTGTGTTTATCTGTTTTCCTTTTCAGGTCTACCTCAAGAAACAAGCCAAAGTACACATGGTGGAGAGGCCCAGACACCACTATGAGTAGGGAAATAAAATGACTAAAGGCACAAGAGAGACCAAGGAACACAATTAAAAGGACACTCCCTGAACGGACAGGCCCTGGGCAGCCAATGAGCCTCCTTTAATACAGCAGAACTTGCAGGTGCAGAGCACATAAGCTTTTAAAACTTACAAAAGACAGAAAGCTAGCCAAAATGACAAAACGGAAGAACTCTCCTCTAAAGAAATTCTGGGAAGAAATGACAGCTAAAGAATTGCTCAAAACACATATAAGCAACATAAGTGATCAAGAATTTAGAAAAATAGTCATAAAATTAGTCACAGAGCTTGAAAAAGGCATGGAAGACACCAGAGAAGCTATTGCTACAAAGACTATGGACCTTAAAAATAGTTGTGATGAATTAAAAAATGCTATAAATGAGGTGCATAATAAAATGGAGGTGGCCACTGCATGGATTGAAGAGACAGAGAGGACAACAGGTGAATTAGAAGACACTTATAGAAAAAGGGGAAGCCGAGAAAAAGAGAGATAAACTGATCCAGGAGCACGAAAGGAGAATTAGAGAACTGAGTGATGCAATCAAATGGAATATCCACATCATGGGAATTTCAGAAGACGACGACATAGAGAGAAAAAGGAGCTGAAGGGGTACTTGAACAAATAATAGCTGAGAACGTCCCCCATTTGGGGAAAGAAACAGACATGGAAATCCAAGACGCATAGAGAACTCCCCTCAGAGGTAACTTGAATCCATCTTCTACACGACATATTATAGTGAAACTGGCAAAATATATGGAGAAAGAGAAAATTCTGAAAGCAGTATGGATAAAAGGGCCCTAACATACAAAGGCAGACCTATCAGTAGTTGCAGAAATTTGGCGGGCCTGAAAGGAATGGCAGAAAATCTTCAATGTTATGAACAGAAAAAATATGCAGCCAAGGATCCTCTATCCAGCAAGCCTGTCATTCAGAATAGAAGAAGAGATCAAGGTTTTCCCAAACAAAAATTGAAGGAATTCATCACCACTACACCAGCCCTACAAGATATCCTAAGGGAGACTCTATGAGGGAAATGTTGCAAGGAATGCAAGGTACCAGAGACACCACCACAAGCATGAATCCTACAGAGAACACAATGACTCTAAACCCATATTTGTCAATAAAAACACTGAATGTAAATGGACTAAATGTTCCAATCAAAAGACATAGGATATTGGAATGGATTTAAAAAAAAATCCATCTATTTGCTGTCTACAAGAAACTCATTTTAGACCTGAGGACGCCTTCAGATTGAAAGTAAGGGAATTGTGGGGCACCAGGGTGGCTCAGTCAGTTAAGCGTCTGACTTCAGCTCAGGTCATGATCTCACAGTTCGTGGGTTCGAGCCCCATGTTGGGCTCTGTGCTGACAGCTACCTCAGAGCCTGGAGCCTGTTTCAGATTCTGTGTCTCCCTCTCTCTGTGACCCTCCCCTGATCATGCTGTCTCTCTCTCTCTCAAAAATAAATAAAACATTTTTAAAAATGAAAGTAAGGGGATGGAGAAATATCTATCATGCTACTGGAAGTCAAAAGAAAGCTGGAGTAGCCATACTTATATCAGACAAACTGGACTTTAAAGTAAAGATAGTAACAAGGGATGAAGAACGGCATTATATAATAATTACAAAGTCTATCCATCAGGAAGAGCTTGTTAGCACCAAATTCGGGAGCACCCAAATACATAAAACAATCACAAACAGAAACAATCTTATTCATAAGAATGCTCTAATAGCAGGGGACTTTAATACACTATTTACAACAATGGATAGATCAATTAGACAGAAAATCACTAAAGAAACAATGGCCCTGAATGACACATTGGATCAGATGGATTTGACAGATATATTTAGAACTCTACATCCTGAGGCTATGGAATTCACTTTCTTCTTGAGTGCGCATGGCACATTCTCCAAGATAGATCACATACTGGGTCACAAAGCAGTCCTCAATAAATATAGAAGAATTGAGATCATACCACGCACACTTTCAGATCAAAATGCTATGAAACTTGAAATCAATCAAGTGTAGAAAAAAGTGTGGAAAGCCTCCAAAGATATGGAGGTTAAAGAACACCCTACTAAAGATTGAATGGGACAATCAGGCAATGAGAGAAGAAATTTAAAAATATGGAAACAAATGAAAATGAAAATACAACAATCCAAACTTTTTTGGATGTGGCAAAGGCAGTCCTAAGAGGAAAGTACATTGCGCTTCAAGCCTATTTCAAGAAACTAGAAAAAGCACAAATACAAAATCTAACAACGTGTCTAAAGGAACTAGAAGCAGAGCAGCAAGAGCACCCCAAACCCAGCAGAAGAGAAATCATAAAGACCAGGGTAAAACTAAACAATATAGAATCCAAAAATACAGTTGAACACATCAACGAAACCAAGAGTTGTTTTTTTGAAAAAATAAACAAAATTGATAAACCTCTAGCCAGGCTTCTCAAAAAGAAAAGACAGAGCACCCAAATAGATAAAATCATGAATGAAAATGGATTTATTACAACCAATCCCTCCGAAATACAAGCAATCATCAGGGAACACTATGAAAAATTATATGTCAACAAACTGGACAACCTAGAAGAAGTTGACAAATTCCTAAACACACAAGCACTACCAAAGTTCAAATGGGAAGAGACAGAAAATCTGAACAGACCCATAACTAGTGAAGAAATTGAATCAGTTACCAAAAATCTCCCAACAAATAAGAGCCCTGGGCCAGATGGCTTCCCCGGGGAATTCTATCAGACATTTAAAACAGAGTTAATACCCATTCTTCTCAAGCTATTCCAAAAAACAGAACTCGAAGGAAAACCTCCAGACTTATTCTATACAGTCGGCATCATTTTGATTCCCAAACCAGACAGAGAATGAGAGAAAAAGAGAACTACAGGCCAATATCCTTGATGAATACAGCTGCAAAAAACCTCAACAAGATGTGTGCAAATCAAATTCACCAGCATATAGAAAGAACTATCCAGGGGCGCCTGGGTGGCTCAGTAGGTTAAGCATCTGACTTCAGCTCAGGTCATGATCTCACAGTTCATGGGTTCAAGCCCCGCGTCGGGCTCTGTGCTGACAGCTCGGAGCCTGGGCCTGCTTCAGATTCTGTGTCTCCCTCTCTCTCTGACCCTCCCCTGCTTATGCTGTCTCTTTAAAAAACAACAACAACAACAACAAAAAACAACTATCCACCATGATCAAGTGGGATTAATTCCAGGGATCAAGTGGGATTAATTCCAGGGTTACATGGCTAGTTCAATATTTGCAAAACAATCAATGTGATACATCACATTAACAAAAGAAAAGATAAAAACCATATGATCTTGTCGATAGATGAAGAAAAGAATTTGACAAAATACAGCATCCTTTCTTAATAAAGACCATCGAGAAAATTGGGAGAGAAGGAACTTACTTAAACATCATAAAAGCCATTTATGGAAGCCCACAGCTAACATCATCCTCAATGGGGACAAACTGAGAGCTTTCCCCCAAGATCAGGAACACGACAGGGATGTTGTTTAACACAGGGCTTGAAGTCCTAGCATCAGCAATCAGACAACAAAAAGAATTAAAGGCATCAGAATTGTCAAAGATAAAGTCAAACTTTCACTTTTCGCAGATGATATGATACTCTACATGGAAAACCTGACAGACTCCACCAGAAGCCTATTAGAACTGATCCATGAATTCAGCAAAGTCACAGGTACAAAATCAACATACAGAAATCAGTTGCATTTTTATACATCAATAACGAAGCAACAGAAAGAGAAATCAAGAAACTGATCCATCCACAACTGAACAAAAAAACATAAAATACCTAGGAATAAACCTAACAAAATATATAAAAGATCTGTATGATGAAAACTATAGAAAACTAACAAAAGAAATTGAAGAAGACACAAAGAAATGGAAAAACATTCCATGCTCATGGATCCGAAGAATAAATATTGTTGAAATGTCATTACTACCCAAAAATTCTATGCATTCAATGCAATCCCAATCAGAATTGCACCAGCATACTTCTCAAAGCTACAACAAACTATCCTAAAATTTGTACGGAATGACAAATGACCCTGAGTCGTCAAAGTAATATTGAAGAAGAAAACCAAAACGGGAGGCATCACCATCCCACACCTTAGCCTCTACTACAAAGCTGTCATCATCATGACAGTATGGTATTGGCACAAAAACAGACACATAGACAAATGGAATAGAAGAGAGAACTCAGAATTGAACCCACAAATGTATGGCCAATTAATCTTTGACAAAGCGGGGAAAGAGTATCAAATGGAAAAAAGACAGCCTCTTTAACAGATGGTGCTGGGAGAACTGGACAGCAACATACAAAAGAATCAAACTAGATCATTTTCTCACACCATACATAAAAATAAATTCAAAATCGATAAAGAACCTGAATGTGAGACAGGAAACCATCAAAACCCTAGAAGAGAACGTAGGAAACAATCTCCTTAACCTCAACCGCAACAATTTCTTACTTGACACATCCCCAAAGGCAAGGGAATCAAGAGCAAAAATGAACTATTGGGACCTCATCAAGATAAAAACTTCTGCACAGCAAAGGAAACAATCCATAAAACTAACAGGCAATCAACGGAATAGGAAAAGATAGTTGCAAATGACATATCAGATAAAGGGCTAGGTTCCAATATCTATAAGGAACTCACCAAACTCCACACCCGAAAAACAAATAATCCAGTGAAGAAATGGGCAGAAGACATGAACCAACACTTCTCCAAAGAGGACATCCAGATGGCCAACAGACACATGAAATGATGCTCAGCATCACTTAGCATCAGGGAAATACAAATCAAAACCACACTGAGATACCACCTCACCGGGTTAGAGCATCTAAAATGAACAAATCAGGAGACTATAGATGCTGGCAAGGATGTGGAGAAACGGGCACCCTCCTACACTGTTGGTGGGAATGTAAGGTGGTACGGCCCCTCTGTTAAACAGTGTGGAGGTTCCTCAAAAAATTAACAACAGAACTCCCCTATTGCACTGCTAGGAATTGACCCAAGGGATACAGAAGTGCTGATGCCTAGGGGCACATATACCCCAATGTTCACAGCAGCACTTTCAACAATAGCCAAAACATGGAAAGAGCCTAAGTGTCCATCAACGGATGAATGGATCAAGAAGATGTGGTTTATTTATACAAATGGAATTCTACATGGCAATGAGAAAGAATGAAATCTGGCCATTTGTAGCAACATGGATGGAATTTGAAGGGTGTTATGCTGAGTGAAATAAGTCAGGCAGAGAAGGACAGATACCATATGTTTTCACTTATAAGTGGATCAGGAGGAACTTAACGGAGGACCATGGGC
>JAESUZ010002638.1:0-31866 GCA_017311185.1 Proteles cristata cristata | reverse complement strand
AAAATCTAAAGCACTGGGCAGGGAAGAAGCCTTACGTTTATACAGACCTATCCTCCTTCAAAAAGACCATTCTTTTTTTTTTTTTAAATGTTTTTTATTTATGAGTGAGAGAGAGAGAGACAGGATGAGCAGGGGAGGGTCAGAGAGAGAGGGAGACACAGAATCTGAAGGAGGCTCCAGGCTCTGAGCTGTCAGCACAGAGCTGACATGGGGCTCGAACCCACAAACCAGGAGATCATGACCTGAGCCGAAGTTGGATGCTTAACCAACTGAGCCACCCAGATGCCCCAAAAGGACCATTCATTTGAAAAAAGATATTTTGCAGGGCCCCTGGGTAGTTCAGTCTGTTAAGCGTCAGACTTCAGATCAGGTCATAATCTCACAGTTGGTGGGCTCGAGCCCCATGTCAGGCTCTGTGCTGACAGCTCAGAACCTGGAGCCTGTTCCTATTTTGTGTTTCCATCTCTCTCCCCCACTCCCACTCCCACTCCCACTCCCACTCCAACTCTTTCTCTCTCTCTCTTCCCCCCCCCAAAAAAAGTAAATAAAAATTGGGACACCTGGGTGGTTCAGTTGATTGAGAGTCCAGCTTTGGCTCAGGTCATGATCCCACAGTTGGTGAGTTTGACCCTCACAACCCTCTGTATTGACAGCTCAGAACCTAGAGCCTGCTTCAGATTTTATGTCTCCCTCTCTCTGTCTGCACCTCCCCTGCTCATGCTCTCTCTCTCTCTCTCTCTCTCAAAAATGAATAAACATTAAAATAAATAAACATTTAAAAATTTAGTGAAATTTTCTATATGTGTAAATCACAATAAGGATGAATTTTTAACTTTCATTTTACAAATGAGAACACTGAGACTAAAAAAGGTTAGATTCCCTTGTCCAAGTCAAAGGGTAGAACTTGGATCTGAACCCAGGCCTGCTTAATTCCACAGCCAGTACTCTCAAACACGGCACTAACAAAAATAAAATCCCAAGAAGCCATTTGGCAATATGCAAGTCTGTGGCAACAGTTCATACCTTAACTTCAACCAGCTGTCCCTCAGAGATATACCAGTGCTTTCAAGAGTGTGGGCAAAATAGCATGAATTATTCAGCACAAACCATCAGACCCATTACAGAAACAATACAACAAACATAATCCACCATCTTGTATGAAGGCTGATTTTCATATTCACTGGAGATGCTGTATTCTTTTGATTTTATGTCTTCAGGCAAGTTGTTTGTGCATGCAAGCTCTGAATGTCTCGTACTTGGAAGTACAGAATGTATAAGTCAGTGCATAATGAACTAAGTGCTCACTGAGTATTTGATGATGAACTAAATGAAAGACAATGTTTCAGTAGTGTGCAGCAGATGCTGGGTAGTAGGAAGTACCAATGTTGAAGGAACTTTAATCCCAATTTCATTTGAACTCAAAGAAGGTGAATTCATTCTTCTTCACAGTGGTCCTCCAGACTAAAATTCATGTTTATCTTATTGCTCTTCCGTGAGGATTAATTTATTCCAAAGGGTAAAACATTTCTTTTTTATTTCTTTTTTCAATGAAATTTCTTAGTCACTGAGTTATTTCAGGCCCTAACAAAAAAAAGAAGGAACACCCAAATGACGAGCTGAAGGCTTCAATACTGTTAATCTAAGACCATCGTCTTAAAAATATCAGAAAAAAAAGTATTTCTAGCTTGACAAAATACGATCTGTGAGCCAACACCAATCTTCACCATGCATTGTATTGGGCTGTGCTTAGAAGCAATCACCACAACTCTAGGGGCACCTGGGTCGCTCAGTTGGTTGAATTACTGACTTGGGCTCAAGTCATGATCTCACAATTCATGAGTTGGACCCCCACATTGGGCTCACAGCAGTCAACCTATCACCGCAGAGCCCAGTTGGGATCCTCTCTTTCCCTCTCTATGCCCCTCCCTGACTTGTGCTTTCCCAAAAATAAAAAATAATAAATATTTTTTAAAAAAAAGAGGAAGAAGAAGAAGAATCAATCACACAACTCTGGAAACGTCTGCAACAAAAGAAACATTCAGTGGCAAAAATTGAAATTCTGAGGGCCCAAGGTGAAATTCACTAAGGGACCTCCCTTTAAGGCCACTGCTCCCTAAAACATCCTCAGTGCCCAGTATACCCTTTGGTGAATTCCCTGAGAATTACAAGAACCTTTTAGACAGTTACCAGCTTAAAAGAATTTTCCAATGACATTCAGCCTATTTCCACCTCACATGTGCCACATTCAGCAGCATGGCTTTGAATAAGTCATTAAACGGTCATAAGCCTCAGTCTCCTCCTGAGAAAAATGAGAGGCTGGCACTTACACTCTCTGGGGCTCCCACTGCTAATATTTCATGATCCAATCAAACTCAATAAGAAAATGGCAAACAGTAATATGTAGGCTTGACATTAGGTCTAAAGGCACATTTCTCAGAATTTGGAACTGTTGGTGGTGGGGCCAGCATATCTCCATCTCTAGACTCAGGTACTCTCCTACACCACACAGGGTGGGTCCTCCACAGGGAGCAAGAGCAGAGGCTGCCTCCCAAGCCTTGTGGATGCACAGGCAGAGGAGCCTCCACCCAGAGGGATGGCCTCTTCTCAGTTCACTCTCAAGAGCTGTCTGGGCTCCTCTGAAAGCAAAGGCAACCATTGAGTGAAAATGTACTTCGTGGTACCAGCCTACTTGGTAAAAGAATGCAAAGCACAGATACCAGAGGGTCTGTAACCTCCTATTCATTTCTCTCATTTGAACAACAGCAAACTCAATTTTAAAGAACTAAAAGAACATCTTTCTTACAAAGACTTTGAGAGAAATCAACATAGGATTTAAGGATATTTATTGGTAAACAGCCCTCAAAAGGTACTGAGAGTTGGATTCAGAGGACATGTCCATAATTTCGAAGGTTTTTCTGAGGTGTGTCAGATGGATCTTCTGAATGCCTCAGCCTCCGCGGTCTCTCCTGTCAGTCCTGACATCACTCTTTCTTCCTGGCTTAGGCCTATTTCTTCACCCTGGTGCCACAGATAAACTGGGGGACACTCAGAAGGCCAAACCACACGGTGAACAAGCCAAGCCTGCCTGACCTTAGACCAGGGTGTGAAGAAGTCAGGAGACCAGACGGGGAGAAATCCACCATTCACAGTGCGTTTCAACTCACATCATTTGGGGCCAATGCAAGGAGAGCTAGATACCCTGGTCTAGAACTTCAAATTCTCTTCTAAAATACCAGGAAAGGCTTCCTAAGGAGGTGACATTAAAGTGGAATCCTAATGCAAACTGATGTGGCCACTTGAGAAAACAGTGTGGAGATTCCTCAAAAAATTAAAAATAGAACTACTCTACAATCCAACAATTGCACTACTGGGTACTTATCCAAAGGATACAGGAGTGCTCATTCAAAGAGGTACATGTACCCCAATGTTTATAGCAGCACTTTCAACAATAGCCAAGTACGGAGAGAGCCCAAATATATATATCATGGAACATTACTCAGTGAGGAAAAAGAATGAAATCTTACCATTTGCAACAACATGGTTGAAACTAGAATATATTACGCTAAGCGAAATAAGTCCATCAGAGAAAGATAAATAGCATACGATTTCACTCATATGTGGAATCTAAGCAACAAAACAGATGAATATAGGGCAAGGGAAGCAAAAGTAATATAAAAATAGAATGAGTGACAAACCATAAGAGACTCTTAAACAGAGAGAACAAACTGAAGGTTGCTGGCGGGGAGGTGAGTGGGAGAATGGGCTAAATGGGCAAAGGGCATTAAGGAGGGCGCTTGCTTGGGATGAGCACTGGGTGTTATATGTAAGTGATGAAACACTAAATTCTATTCCTGAAATCATTATTACACTACATCATCCTAACTAACATCATTAGTTAGGATTCCACTTTTTTAACTAACTTGGATTTAAATTTTTAAAAAAGTGGAATCCTAACTAATGAGGAATCAGTTCCAGGAAGTGCAGTTGCAGCACGTATCAAGAAGTCTTGAGTATTTAGGAAATTTAAAGAAGAGCAATGTGGCTGGAAGACAGTTTGCCAGGTACAGGGTGCTAAAGTAGTTAGGGGAGGTGGACAGAGGCCAGCTCAAATAAGACCCCTGGCTTTGCTAGGTTCCCTTGAGTCAAGTCATGAGCAAGGATTTGAATGCAAGTAGTTTATTTGGGAGTAAACACGAGAGCGAGCAGGAAAGTAAGATAGGAAGGGAAGGAAGGTGGTACAGGGTGCATTAATCCACAGTTTACTGCCGTAGGCAACTGGGGCTCAGCCGTGTGGGGTCTCTGGCCGAATGCACAGAGCATACCTCAAGGTCCCTACCACATGAGGCCAAGAGAATTGGGGCATTCATTCACAAATGCTTGTCCATCCCTGGTTGAGACCTTCTTCTGGAGCATTAACACCCAGGGGCTTCCTGTCTAGGCCTCAGACAGAGAGCTACACGTGATTTCAATAACCCAAGTACACAGGTCCTGAGGACAAGTGAGCAGTACTTGTTAGAGCCTCATAGACAAAGGTCAGGACTCTGGATTTTATTCTAGGTGTAATAAGAAGCCACTGAAGGGTACTAGGCCAGCCATCGACACGTTCCTAGGCCAGCCATCGACACTTTCCAGCTTACAACTTAAGATGGTTGTTCTCACCACTGACTAGGCAGGGGTTGAAGGCAGGGGGGCAACACACTGGAGGTGTTGCTTATTCTAAATTCAGTGTGGTTCAAGGTTATGAAGTTGTCCCCAACCTCTCTCTACAGAAGCCAACCCCCTGTATCTCCTGACCGTATCTACCATTTCAGCATTCCTTCCTAAAACCCCCTTTCCTTTTCTTTCCCAAAGGCGCTTAATCCTCTTACCCTTGACCATTCATATTCTGGCTCTTTCAGAAAGACACATTCCCCAAGCCTCTTCGGCACCTAACTGACTCACAATTTGTCATTTACAGGAGGATCGAGTGCCACCTTGCCTCACAGCAGCACTCTACATCCACCAGCAAATAGAGGACACAAGGAAAAGATTACAGTTTCAGAAAGCCCTCGAAGCTATATTGAGCTAGACAGTCTGCATTCAAATCCTGTTTCTCCCACTTACTTTCCATGCGACCTGTGACAAATTACTTAACTTCACTGAGCCTTTAAACTGGGGATAAAATGTCTTCCACAGAGAGCTGTGAGACAGGAGATATTATAGGCATGAGTACTTATATGGGTACATAATAAGCAGTTAATAAGTAAGTGTTCATTACTATCATTATTATTAATGTACAATGAATATTCAAGTGTGCCCTTACCAAAGAGTCACATTTTGGGGTCAGAGAGAAAATAAAGCTGAAACACACACACACACATACACGCATCTTTGTTTATTCTGATCTGTCTGGTTTGGAGTAATGCAGGCCAAGGTTTTCTCCCATTATGCTGAAAAATTACACACTGGCTGTATTCACTGTTCCTTGAACATCTAAGAAATCATTTGACTTATTGCCTGGGCGCTTCAGAATGTCAGCACAAAGAACGCCAAGCAAAATTTAAGGAATACTAAGCAAATACCTGGTATCACCTGATATTCCTGGCTGCAAAGGAAAACAGGAGTACCCCATTCCTATTTTAAAGCCGCTTTATAGGGATAAAATAATGACTGGGCCTGGAAATTCAAGTGTTATGAGCAAAAACTACTAATATGATGTTGAGGGTTGGATCCCACCCGCTCTTCCCCATTTATGTGAACAGCATGACTTTGGCAGCAGTTAAAAGCTAATGGCTTGCCAATGATGAGCTTTTCCGTCAAAAAGAAAAATTAGAGACAATTTGGGACTCGTTTGGTTTTGACATCCACCCATTCCCTAGTGCCCACAATTAAAAATGAACCAACCAAATTTCACATTCCTCATTTATTTGAACAAAAGTGGAAAATTACTGACCCACATATAGATTGACCTTTTTAACAGGTATAAAATCTGAAAAACCAGTGAGAGAAAAGTGCTTCTAACTCCACGACTCTTCTTTTCCACGCCACACCCCATGATTACTAAGCTCGAAGACTATGTGGAGATGCTTCCGTTAGGGAGTAGCTTAAAGAGCACTGAGCATGGAGCTAGGAAACTCCATCTCTGGACCTCCGTTTTGTCAGAGTGTGGAATTACAGTGATACAAAGTCATTGGATTTAAATATCTATGCCATCAGGTGCTGCTCAGGCAGCTCGACCAATGTTTCCCCACCTAAAAAGAGGGGAAAAGCTTCTAAACTTTTCCAGAAAGGAACAATGATGATGGAGCAGGCGCAGAGGTATGGCACGGACAGAGAAGGACACAGTAGCCATTCTTGCTAAGAACCTCTCTGGAAAACACTATGAGGAATGACATGGAATAAATGAAAAGTCAGTGAGGTGACATTACTTCCTATCCACTGATGGAGTGATGAAGAGAAAAGGGGATGTTCTCCACAACTCTAAAATATCCAAGCTTTACATCACATATTCAACTTTCAAAGGACAGATTTACTGCAGGGTAAATTACTGGGATATTTACTGCAGGCTCATTTACATGCAGATTTTGTTTGATAAATACGGTGTATTAAGAGTATCTTCCTCATGATGTTCTTAATAACATTTCCTGTTCTCTAGCTTACTTTATTATAAGACAATATATAATACATACAACACACCAACATGCGTTAATCAACTTTATGTTATCAGTAAGTCTTCTGGTCAACTGTGGACTATTAATAGTGAAATTTTTAAGGAATCAAAATTCATACATGGATTTTTTTTACTGTTCAACAGGTCAACACCCCTAACCCCCATGTTGTTCAAGAGCCAAATGTATTTTCCATTTTTTTTAAGTTTATTTATTTACTTTAAGAGAGAGAACATGCGCATGCACATGTACAAGTGGGAAAGGGGTAGAGAGAGAGGGAGAGAGAGAATCTCAAGGTCTTCATTGTCAGTGTGGAGTTGCCAGGCTCAATCCCATGAACACTGAGACCATGAGCTGAGCCGAAACCAAGAGTTAGAAACTTAACCCACTGAGCCATCAAGCCACTCCACAAGTATTTTCAAAATCATTTCAAATTTGTCAACACTTTAAGCATCCTTCTGAAAAAGTAATAAATTTTTTCATCTTCTCTTAGAGTTTGTATGTCAGAGCACAATACCACCCTTAGTGTTTTATTTCAATATATGTTCTGCCTCTGCACACTCCAACATTACAAGGACTGTGGGGCTTAGGGATTGTATTTGACAATTTTTTCTACCAGCTTCATGCTCATGCAGACCCTATATTCTTTTGCCAATTCCATACCCTATACCAGAAAAAAATAAAAAACGGCAGAATGTTAAAAGTTTGGAGGGATGGTCAACTTTAGCAAATTCCCTCTTTTCCTCTCTCAACAAATGCACAAAGACAGGACACATATAGAAATATCACCAGTATATGCCTGAGCTCAAGGTGTTAGCCACATTGCAACATTGATTACGCCAGCTGTCACCATACATGTTTTGTTCCTGCTGTAATGAAGTTAATATAGGGCAGAAGTTCTCAAACTTGGTGCATAGAACCACTTGGAAGATGTTAAACTATAGATTGTTACTGTCCCCCTGTTCCTGATTCAGTCTAGGAAGGGGCCTGAGAACTTGCATGTTTCATAGGTTCCTAGGCCTCTGATGTTGGTGGTCCAGAAACTATATTCTGAGTATCATGGGTATGGGCAAATCCCTGCACATCCAGTAAGGTGGAGACCACTCATCTCTGGCATCAGAAGAAGTCAGAAAGGCACCTGGGTGGCTCAGTCAGTTGAGCATCTGACTTGGGCTCAGGTCATGATCTCGCAGTTTGTGGGTTCGAGCCCTGTGTCAGGCTCTGTGCTGACAGCTCAGAACCTGGAGCCTGCTTCAGATTCTGTGTCTCCCTCTCTCTCTGCCTCTCTCTCTCTCTCTCCCTCCCTCCTCCCTGAACAATTAATAAACATTTTTAAAAAAATACTTCTTTGGCCACAACAAGTAATTTTTTTAAAAAAGTCGGAGAAGGAAATTTGGGCTCATTTTCTTTCTTCCTTAATTTGAGATCCAGTTAACATTTACCGAGTTACGGGGCACCTGGGTGGCTTAGTCGGTTGAGCGTCCGACTTTCGCTTGGGTCATGATCTCGCGGTTTGTGGGTTCGAGCCCCGCGTCGGGCTCTGTGCTGACTGCAGCTCAGAGCCTGGAGCCTGTTTCAGTCTGTGACTCCCTCTCTCTCTGACCCTCCCCTGCTCACGCTGTCTCTCTCTCTCCTAGAAATAAATAGTTAAAAAAAAAAAAAAAAAACATTTACCGAGTTATGCAAAGCAGTGGATTAAGTGTTTTCAAACACTTTTAATTCTCACAATGACCACTGCTATTACTATTGTCATCCTCATCTTCTTTCTTTAAATGTTTATTTATTTATTTTGAGAGAGAGAGCATGGGTGCAAATAGGGGAGAGGCAGAAAGAAAGAGAATCCCTAGCAGGCTCTATGCTCTCACCGCAGAGCCCAACTCAGGGCTCAATCCCCCAAACCATGAGATCAGGACCTGAGCCAAAATCAAGAGCCAGATGCTCAGCCGACTGAGCCACCCAGGTGTCCCTGTCATCCTCATTGTAAAGAGAAGCAAACTGAGACTGCAGCAAGATTAAGAAACTTGCCCAAGACCACAGAGCCAACAGGACGAGAAAGCAGAATTCAAGCTCAGGTCCACAGACTCTAAGTCTGTCCGGTGACTTCAGGGATGCTGTTAACTCCCACTCTCTGAGCAGAGGTAGTGACTGGCATTGACAGAGAATGGGGAGATACTGCAGGAACTGCAGAGGGGCGGGGGGTGGGGGGGGGCGTTAAAGGAACTCTCTTCACATGCACATCTGGCTAAGTGGGCTGACAGACCAGCTCCCTTCCCTGTACCTCAGCTCTGCCAACTGTGAAATGAAAGACCAAAATAGTTGCCACCTACCCCTCAGCCTGTTCCCAAGAATGAGATAAGAGCTCTCAGCTATTATGTAAGAAGTACTTTTCTTTCCAACCTCTCAGCTTACTGAATAGTCTGAAAGACTCCAAATCTTATAAACGATGGAGTTCGCCCTTACTCTCTTGAACTGATTACAGTGGTCGCTCTGTTCTCCCATCCTCTGACCTTCATCCCCTCCACTGGCCCTAAAATCAACAAGCTGGGAACTCAAAGATCAAAGCCTGTTCCTAAAATGATATGTGCATTTCAGAAACTCCATTTGTTCCTGCAGAGTACTGACTGGAGAACTTTTTTTTGATAGCTCAGTTGGACACATTTTGAGGTGTTTCTCAGATTCCACTCTCACTCTGCACCTCACAAGCCCTGAAGGCATATGCTGCAGGCTCAGCCTGCTGAGTAACTTGCAGGAGGTCTGTCACACCTATTTTGTAAGCTGAGAAGGGCTGTATCAAGAGCCTCATCTTAGAATTAAGACTCTTGTGGAGTTGTCGGTCTCATCTCATGAACAAGGAAAAAGGCTCGAGTTCTGTATTCGTTAACAACCAAACATTGCAGAGAATTCATAAGTGCTCCAAAGTCAAAGTGAGCAATAAAAGATTGATTTCCTTTTGTTTCCTTTCCTTGGCTTTGTGTCTCACAAATATGGCCAGCTTCCCTTTTCCCCGATCTCTCCTTGTGGGTGTTTGTTTATTAATGCAATGGACTGAGACCCAGAGAGCCCTACCCTTGCTCTGAAGTTCTGATTGCAATGGAAACAGTAGCAGAGGTGAAGTGTCACTGTGGTTATCTAATGATCAAGGACAGCATGCCTGAGAGAGAGAGAGCAGCCAGGTCCCTGGCTGTCACCACATGGCTCTTTCTGCCTCTACTCTCACTGCCTTGCCAGTGTCTAATTGATCTGTGAAAGCCCTTGGAGGTATTTTGAGTAAGACACATTATATCTGCTTACAACAAATCCTCAGAGGAACAACAACAACAACAACAACAACAACAACAACAAAACCATTTCATGCACAAATTTCTCTGCTTGACTCTTTCTCCCATTCACTTTCCTATTAGCTAAGTCTTCAGCAGCCAAAGAATTAAGTAGACCAAAAAAAAAAAATCTTCTGACGGTCAGTTCCCATCAAACTAAGACATTGGCACATGAGGAAAAGAAACCAGAATCACTGGTAAAAATGAGGGAAAGAAAAGTAGGCAGTAAGGATGGAAAGTGGCTCTGTGGCCTTTAAACCACTATACTTAAGACAATTACCAGGTCTCAAAGTCAACATGTTCTATTTCTACCACTGACCAGTAATGAGGATAACTCATAAACAGCCAGAATCCTGTAGTGCAGCCTCCTGACAACTTCATTTAACACACTACATTCTAATAGACTAATTTTTTACCTCCAGCAACAAATCTACTGTTTCTATACATAGTCTCAAAAGTGCTGTCAGTCTCTTGTAAACTCATCCTCCCAAAAGTACCAAAGGGTTGATTTGAGATGTCTTGCTCCCCAACTGGGATTGAGACTTGCATTTTGGCTTTCTGATTCAGCTTCTGCCTAAAGTGCATTTGCTTTTCAAAAAGGGTTTGCCAGGGCTGCAGGAAGAGTTGAAGGAATATTGACAAGAATACTGGGCTTTTATCAAAAGCTGCTTCTTGTAAGTGAATTTGGCCCAAACTCAGATTTCTTCCTCTGTCACTGACTGATCCCAAGGTACTCTTGGGTAAAAGCCAATAAAGTCATTCCTGGGCTTTTTTTTCACATGTATACATTAAGCACTTTTGGACATCTGGACATTAAGCACTTTGGACATCTGGGATAAGGAGGCCATATTCATTCCTTTATTCACTCAATCAGTATTTATTAGGTATCTTAAATGTTCCAGACTCACAAGTAGAACTTATTTTTTCATCACTAATTGTCACATATGTTCTGCAGACATAATTGGTCCATTTTTCTTGAAGCAGTATGCCACAAGACAGTGGATGGAAGATCTATTCTTCCCCCTTCTTCACAGCCTCTAAGGTAATTTCCATGGGGAAAGAGTTCTGGAGCATTGAGCCAACTGCTAACTACATTGAATTGCTTTGGTAACACCTATTCCATTGGCTTAAATCTGATACAACACAGGATAAAACATAGCTTTCCAGAATCACACACCCCAGAACCCATGCAGTACAATCTCACTTAGGACAATTTCTAACATACCTACCTCTGCAGCAGACAATTTTCTAAATGATTTTAAAGACATTTGAATGCTATTCTCCCATCCATCTCTGGGCTCTTTTAATCACCACAGATAACCAGGCAGGCTCAACATCAGAGACCCATCAAAATAATATGGCTGATTTTTTTTTAATCTTTTGAAAATTCAGTCAAATTGCCATCACTCTTGTTTCATAATGTGGGCAAGTATCTCCTGTCCAGCTTCACAGGATTCAAATCTATCCTTTATTGCTCTATAGACAAAATTATACAAGTATAATAAAAAGAAATTGTATTTGAACAGCCCTTAGTAGTTTATAAAACATCATATAGTTAACAAAAGCATTTTCTCATTTAATCAAAGCACTTTAACATTCACTGAACAAACACTTATAAACCCTTTAATAGATTTCCCTGGTGCCTGGCACAACACTTGGTGGGTGAAAACTAAGACATGGTCTCTGCTCTCAAGAAATCTAGAGTCTACTGGGTAAGGAAGACAAGTCAACAATCACTACAGTATGATACAAGGGTAATAGAGAAATATAAAGGTGCAGTGTTAGAAAAAAGATAACAGACATTAAGTATTCAAAATTAAAAATGGTATTTGGAAGAGTTCTGCTTACTCATAAATTCCTAGACATCAGGGATATCCAGGTATATGTGCAGAGATAGAAACATAATGAAATATTTTTGACGGTAGCGCACAACAAGGGATGGCAGCTATTCTGGTAGAAGAGCCGGCGGTGGTAGAGGCGGTGATGATGGTGGGTTCTGGAAGACTTAGGCATTCCTTGATTGATCAGAATCGATGCCCTTTCCTCTTATGACACTTTTCCTCTTATGGCACTAGTCTCAGCTAGCTCTGAGGCATCTCTCCTCATAACCCAACAGTCCAATGGTTGACCATAGAACGAATATACATCCAACCATAGCAACAACCACCACAAAATATTAGCAGTGACTGATTATTTGCTAACAGAGCATGTGCTGAAGAACCCACAGCCAGTGGCCACTTAGATATGTATCTGAATGTCAAGAAAGCAAAAAAAAAAAAAGCCCTCTATTCAAGTCTGCTTTTGATTAGTTGAGCACCATTTGCATGAATAGAAGAGGCAACAAAGATTTTGAGGAGGGTGAGAAAGGCAGGCAGGAAGAAACCAAACATGAATTGAAAGCAGATGACACAAAGCCTCTGGCTCATGTAGCTCCACAAGAATGACTATTAAGTTAGTTTCTTACAGAAGGGTGACTATCAGAAAGAGGAAAAAAAAAAACAGTTGTAATAAATCCTAACAAGAGCGAACAAAAGAAGATGTTGGACAATTTGTTGGACAAATATTCAGTAAGGCTGATCCACCTCACTGCGCTGTTGTAAAGAACAGCTAATAAAAAAAAAATTGTCAAGGACACTACAAACATAGAAGAACTAACCAATAATAAGAACATTAATAATAAGGGAGGGTCTAGGAATGAAACCAGTTCCATCAAGACTAAAGATGTTGAGCAACCAGCTCAGAAATAAAGAAAACAGATATGACCGCCTGGAGGTGGTCCAAACAAACAAGAACCAAAATATTTTTTGCTCTTAATTTTTAAGAAGAAGACAAGTTTACAGGGTATAAGACTATAAATAAATATTGGCCAATGGGCTCTTGCTTTTCCCCAGAGGCAGGTCCCTTTGAAATGACTTCCTGGACAGAGGGCATGAGGGAGTTGAAGGCTCCTACTCTCCTCCCTAGAGCTCATGGTCCAGGACAGGAAGGCTTTCCTCCCCAGTCTTGACAATTCGAGATTGGAAAAAACATGGAAGGAATCCAAAGCTGTGGTTCATTTCATTCTTTCATTTCCTGCCTTTGCCAAATGCTTAACAATTACAAACAAATGTTGTCTTCACAAATACTTTCTTCTAGATGAACATTCTGCTCGTTTTGGTTGCTTATGTGTATATGACTTGAGAAACACTTTCTAAATCCTCAAGGTGACAGGATTTCCACGTAATGATAATGATTATTTAATGTCATCATCACAATGGGCTGCCTGAGCAAATGAAATGCTTGCTGGGCCTAAAGTATTCACTCAAGTGAGGTAAATTAACACTTTCCAGGGTACCAGATTTCCCATTGGGACCCTAAAGAAGGTAATTCATTACCCAGGCATTCTCCTCCCTCAACACTGCTGTCTATCAGCAAGTTCTTCGTTTGCTTAACTGTCAGACTTCTCAGCCAGTGTGGGGAAGTCCAAGAAAGATAAGAATATGCTGAGAAGGTCCAGGCTGGGTGGATATTTTTAGTCATCTGAAGATAGTCCTGGATGATAATAGTCCTCATAATGTAACCCACATGAATGTGGACCATCTCACCTTTCAAAGCACTTTCATGGCATAAATCATCCCCTTTGATCCTCACAATAATCCCTGAGGTATGCAAAGCAGGTATTATTATAGTTAGCACCTGGCTATGGTAGCAACAAAGGCATAGACAACTGGCATGGAGTAAACCTAGAAGACATAGGGAAGCAAGAAGGGGTATACCAGGAAGACAGGCTAAACCCCAAAACCAGGAGCATCAAAAGCATTGGGTGTCTGGGAACAGCAGCACATGGATGGAGAAATGGGAAGAGGCTCAGGTGTCTGAATGGGTAGACTGGATTTAAAAGATGATTGTTTCTAAGACCAAAATCAAGAAAGGTGGTAACTAAAAGGAACCAAGCAGGTCTGCTATTTGCCAGGTGATTTCCTGTAAGGTATTAACATATTTAATCTTCACAATTAGTCTATGCACATAGATATTATAAACCCATTCTTTACAGATGAGAAAACGGAGGCTCAGAAGGTGATGTTATTTGCCCAACGCATCATATCTGCTAACTGGAGAAGATGAAATTCAGGGTCCAAAAGGACAAAGTGACAGAGGGCTGGGGGCTCTGGCCAGGAATGACTAACAATCAGTTTAGGGCAGCAACCATAAGAGTATCAAGAAAAGAGTTTAAGAACAAGGAACAAGGGTTTCCAGAGCCCTGGATTCCTTGTATACTGCCTACCCTGGAGGTGTAGCAGAGGCTGGGCTCACAGGGCCTGCTGAGGAGTCTCGTCTGACTGAGGTGGGACAGGCAGGGTAACAAGCAAGATGATTCCTGGCACTTATCCCCCTTTTACAGATAAGGAAACTAAGTCCCAGAGAGGGAAGGTCCCAAAGAAGCTGGGGAGAAACTGCTTTTCATCTGCAAGAGCAAGAGGAAGGAGAGTGTCTGAAAACATACAAGTCTGCTAGGATCATGGAAGCTGGAAAGAAATCTGCTGCTGGTGAGAAAGCCCAAGATGATGGAAGAAAGTAGAATGGTCAGAAACCAAGGAAAAAAATCAGGACTTGGTGTAGTAGGAAGGAATAGTCTATCACTTCTCTGCTATAGTACATTGGACAAGATGCTTCTCTCAGTTTCATCTGTGAAATGGAGTGATTCTGTGAGGAAGAAACACTTATAAAAGTCTGAACACTATCTTTAAGCAT
This sequence comes from Proteles cristata cristata, assembly GCA_017311185.1. Taxonomy (NCBI): domain Eukaryota; kingdom Metazoa; phylum Chordata; class Mammalia; order Carnivora; family Hyaenidae; genus Proteles; species Proteles cristata. The sequence continues at coordinate 17,171 of JAESUZ010002638.1, read as the reverse complement.
TTTACAGAAGTTTGGATGTTGAGATAGATAGAATGGTCTCTGGGGACATTAACACAACAGACAAGGAAAGCGTTTGGATTTGGAATAATCTCCTTTTCACTTAATAAAAAATTTTTATTCAAAATTCAAAAGATTGTTCTCCATTCCGGGAAAAGATAGTTTGCAAATGACATATCAGATAAAGGGTTAATATCCAGAATCTACAAGGAACTCACCAAACTACATGTCCGAAAAACAAACAACCCAGTGAAGAAATGGGCAGAAGATATGAACAGACACTTCTCCAAAGAGGACATCCAGATGGCCAACAGACACATGAAATGATGCTCAGCATCCCTCCCCATCAGGGAAATACAAATCAAAACCACACTGAGATACCACCTCACGCCAGTCAGAGTGGCTAAAATGAGCCAATCAGAGAACTCTAGATGCTGGCGAGGATGTGGAGAAACGGGCACCCTCCTACACTGTTGGTGGGAATGTAAACTGGTACAGCCCCTCTGGAAAACAGTGTGGAGGTTCCTCAGGAACCTAACAATAGAACTCCCCTATGACCCAGCAATAGCACTGCTAGGAATTTACCCAAGGGATACAGAAATGCTGATGCATAGGAGCACATGTACCCCAATGTTCATAGCAGCACTCTCCACAATAGCCAAAACATGGAAAGAGCCTAAGTGCCCATCAACAGATGAATGATCAAGAAGATGTGGTTTATCTATACCATGGAATACTCCATGGCAATGAGAAACAATGAAATCTGGCCATGTGTAGCAACATGGATGACCTTGAGGGTGTTATGCTGAGCAAAATAAGTCAGGCAGAGAAGGACAAATATCATATGTGTGCACGAATAGGAGGATTAGGAGGAACTTAACAGAGGACCAAGGGGGAGAAGAAGGGTGGAAATGGTGGGGAAAAGGGAGAGAGGCAAACCATGAGAGACTCTTGAATGCTGACAAAAACTGAGGACTGATGGATGTGCGGGGGAGGAGAGATGGGCATGGAGGAGGACACTTGTGGGGATGAGCACTGGGTGTTATGTGGAAACTAATTTGACAATAAACTATTTGTAAAAAATAAAATAAAATAAATAAATAAATAAAAAAGATTGTTCTCCATTCCTCATGAATTCAACCTATGTCATAAGCAAGACTTTTGATTCTAGAAAGCACAGAGGAAGCCACTTCAGTGATCTTTTACTTCCACAAGACTTATATAACATGTTTCTTCTGACAAACTATGAACCATTCTGCTTTAAACAAAGAAGATTTCTCCTGGAGGGAGAATTAATCAAGGGCAATAACATTCTCCCTGACACTCTCCCTGAGAGCCCATACACGTTCATGTCTGCAGTGACTCCAGACAGCAAAAAGAGCCATTCCCAAGGAGGTATTGTGGCCACTGCGAGCAGTGTCATTTGTAGAATTAACTACAAAGGTGCTTAGAAATTTTCACTTTACAAGTCTGAAATAATTCAGAGAATCTTATGGTTAGTAAGAACCTTGTAGGCCCCTGATCTAACCCCCAACTCTACCCTTCGTGGTCAGTTAGCTCCTCCCAGAGCTAACAGAGCTTCTTTATACAGACCTGGGTTTGGAGAAATTATTTCTAGGAAGTGCCCACAGGACTCTTGGATCTAAAGTCACTAGTACCAGGAGCCACTAAATGTCTCATTCAAAATGTCTTCAATTTCTCTAATCCTCTTATTCTAGTATTATTTTTGAGTGTCCATATCTTATAATAGTGTCTTCTATACACACAACCTGTCAGAGCCACCACAAGCTGCTGGGCCTCCTGAACAGTCACACCACACGTCCTCTTCCCCTCCCCTTGCCCCAGGGCACCTCCACAGGCCACAGCACTAGCTCACCTTCCACACAAACCCAGTGTGAGCCAAAGACACTGGCTACACAGATGAACTCTCTTCCTGGTCCTCCCCATTTGCCAAGTGAAGACAGGGCAGGCCTGAAGTCTAAAATCGGACCAGCTATGCAGCTGCTCTGGAAAACAGTATGGAGGTTCCTCAAAAACTTAACAATAGAACTCCCCTAGGACCCAGCAATAGCACTGCTAGGAATTTACCCAAGGGATACAGGAGTGCTGATGCATAGGAGCACATGGACCCCAATGTTCATAGCTGCACTCTCCACAATAGCCAACACATGGAAAGAGCCTAAGTGTCCATCAACGGACGAATGGATCACGAAGATGTGGTATATCTATAAGATGGAATACTACATGGCAATGAGAAAGAATGAAATCTGGCCATGTGTAGCAACATGGATGGACCTTGAGGGTGTTATGCTGAGCTAAATGAGTCAGATAGAGAAAGATACCATATGTTTGCACATATAGGTGGATTAGGAGGAAGTTAATGGAGGACGAAGGGGGACAAGAAGGGGAAAAATAGTGGGGGAGAGGGAGGGCAGCAAACCATGAGAGACTCTTGAATGCTGAGAACAAACTGAAGGCTGATGAGGGTGGGGGTGAGAGGGGAAGGGGGGTGATGGGCATGGAGGAGGGCACTTGTGGGGATGAGCACTGGGTGTTATATGTAAACCAACTTGACAATAAACCATTTAAGGGAAAAAAATAAAATAAAATCAGACCAGCTAGACCAGCATTGGCCCAGACCCTGATGGTCAGCCCCATCACCCCATTTGGCAGCACCGTTCCATCACAGGGCATTACAAGTGGACATTAGTTTACTTTAGATTTTAAGTAAAGGCTACCTGGCTATCACCAGCTGGGGACAAAAGGAGGACCCCAACAGTTATAAGCAGCCCGCAGCAAACCCCAAGAACCTGAAAAGGGCTACAAAATGAAACTTTTGACCTCCTCACTTTGCACTTGCATGTGTGTGTGATGCATGGTGCTTCTGCCACAGAGTAAGGTGGGCCCCTGTGCAGCTGTCAAAGTGGGAAGCAAACCCTGGGCTCTGACTCCATCGCATAGGTTAGCCAGGAAAATGTCACTAAGAACATACAGCGGAATTTGTGTTAAGATCCCAGGTCAGCACAAGCTATTCAAATGAAACAAAGTCAAAGCTTGCTCCTCAGTGAGCTTTATCTTGCTGTATCTCAGGATTAGGATAAGGCTTAGTTAACATTTGCTTCAGGTGGCTTAGGTGTCACTGAAGTGGAGAAGGAGGGAAACTCACAGAGCTCTCTGCCTAAATACCCCAAAGCAGCCACCATTTTCCTGGGCTTAACTCACAACTGCAACAGCGTTTTCCTTCTGATTGGGATGAATCGTTCTCCACAAGAGAAACAGAGAGAAAGGCCTATAGAAGCTGGGGCCACCAAAGATGCAAGAGCCCTGCGACAGACACCATCCCCCAGAGTTTCACCACAAATGAGAAGTGCTGTTCAGAACACAGCCTTACAAGAAGCTGCGTAGGACCTCAAGGTTGCGGGGAACTGGAAGGCCTGGCTGGAACTCTCCTCAGCAGAACGAGCAGCTGGATAACGTGGTAACTAGCAGTTCTCTCCTGTTCCCCAGTGCTCTTGGCTGTCCAGAGTCCCCACTGTGCCCCACACTCCAGATCTTTCCTCCAAATCACCTTCTTTGGTGTCCTATTCCCTCAGGGCAAAGCACTGTATTTTCCAAGGTAACACCTAACTAATCTAATATAATCTAATCTGAAAGAGTTAATGAGTATTATTGGATTAATGTGCTATTACTCCTAGAAAATACAATTTGCATTCTGGAGACACATGGCCTTAAACTAAAGGAGTGGGAATTCCCATTACTCCGGCAGCAAGGGATGGGGGCGATTTTTGCAATGGCTGGGAATTTGAAGACCAGATTTAAAAATGGAAAACAGCCCTGCCTGTTCCTACAGCTGGGATGGTTTTGAGTTCCACTGTTTAAAAGCTACCAATCCTTGGCTCCATGCGATCTCTTTCTAACTTTCCCCACCTCCTCAATATTGGTATGTTCAGAGGCTCCAGGCTTTCTTTTGACCTCAGATAATAACAATGTTTGGTAATGCCTGGGCTGTACTTCATTAGTTGGGGTTTCAGTACTTCCCTAAAAGAAGAAAAAAACACTACCTCACCAATTATTTAAAGTATTCATGTCTCATATTTAATTCTTTTTAATTTAAATACAAATTAAACCAAACTTGAACACACTGAAGTGAAACTGTAAAAATTAAGAATAAAGAGACAGCCTTTAAACCCAGCAGAAAGAAAAGACAATATAAAACAGTGACATTTGTAGTGACAGAGATTTTTTTTGTTAGCAAATGTGGGTGCCAAAAGTTAATGAAATAGTGTCTTAAAAGTACAGAGAGGTGGTCATCTAAAATGTTAACATAAGGGAAAAAATGAGTGAGGAGTATATGAAGACTGTATTATCCTTGCAAATTTTCTGTAAATCTAAAATTCCACCAAAAGAAGTGTATTTTTTAAAAAGAGTGCAGAGAGGGGAAAAAAAACTTAAACTAGAATTTTATAGCCAGCTAATCCATCTACCAAAAACATAAAAATAATTATTAAAGGACACATACCAGCAAAAGTACATTGAACACAGAGAAAGTTATAAGATTACCAAAACAATGATGAGCCTAGAAATTAATCAATTTCCTTCCATCCTTCTTCCCTCTCTCCTTCCTTCATGAATAATTCAGTTCATAATCTATTAGGTGGGGCCAAACAAGGTAGGCATTTGGGAAGTAAAAGGAAGGAAGTAGCAGCAGCTAGCATGGAGTGTTGAAGCCAGAGCAAAATGAGATCCTCTATGCAGATTAGTATGGGTTATCCAAGCTGAAGCAAGGGAAGAGGGTGTTCACTCAGGAGAGAGGTGGTCATAGCCCAGCACAAAGTGTCAAAGTCCAAGCAGAGTGAGGAGATCATCTATGCAAGGGTAAATAGTGGTGGTGGAGAGAGATGGATTGTAGTAAGTAAATATATTGAGAATAAAAGCCATGTTCTTCATTGTCAGAGAAGAGAATTATATATAAAGAGAGAAAACTAGGGTAAATTCCGTGATGGTTTGAAAATGCAAGTACTGATATTAACTCATGGTTTTCAGTCTGGGAGTGGTGCTGGTATATGCATACATAGCTCTGTCTACTGAGAGGGCCTAGGAACATCAACACCCCCAAAATAATAATATACCTAGTCTCCAAATCTTGGTTTCTGAATACTATTCTTCCCTAAAAGGAACCAAGGCTTCTGGGGGATATGGCTACTTTCAGGATTAGGGCAGGGGAAGCCTGGGATAAATACTATGTTGGTCTAGAAATTAAGTGTTCATATTGGTGGGAATGAAAACTAGCATAGCCACTATGGAAAACAGTATGGAGATTCCTCAAAAAATTAACAAAAGAACTTCCATATGATTCAGCAATCCCACATCTGGATATATATTCAAAGGAAATTAAATCAGCACCTCAAAGAGATATTTACTCACCCATGTTTGTTCACTGAAACATTATTCCCAGTAGCCAAAATATGGAAACAACCTAAACGTTTATCCATGGCGGAATATTAAAATATTAAAAAGAAGAAAATCCTGCCATTGCCAACAGCAAGGAAGAAACTGGGGGTCATTACACTAAGTGAAATAAGCCAAACAGAAAATGCAAATATTATGGTCTCACTTATAAGTGGAATCTAAAAACATCAAGCTCCTAGGAACAAAGAGTAGAATGGTGTTTGCCAGGAACTGAAAGTAGAGAGAAGGGGTAGAAGAAATGGGGACGTCTAGATCAAAGCATACAAACTTTCAGTTTAAGAGGAACCAGTTCTGGGCCACCTGAGTTGCTCAGTTAGTTAAGCTCCCAACTCTTGATTTCAGTTCAGGTTATGATCTCACAGTTCATGAGATCAAGCCCCACTTTGGCTCTGTGCTGACAGCATGGAGCCTCCTTAGGATCCTCTCTCTCCCTCTCTCTCTGTTTCTGCCCTGCTCATGTTCTTTCTCCCTCTTTCTCCCTCCTTCTCTCTCTCTCTCTTTCTCTCTCTCTCTCTCTCTCTCTCTCCCTCTCCCTCTCTCCCTCTCCCTCTCTCCCTCTCTCTGTCTCAAAATAAATAAATAAACTTTAAAAAACTTTTTAAAAGAGGAATCAGTTCTAAGGATCTAATATACAACATGATGACTACAGTACTGTATTCTATACTGACAATTTGCTAAGAGAGTAAATCTTAAGTGTTCTCACCAAAAAAAAAAAAAAATAGTAGCTATATGAGAATGTGAATGTTTTAATTAACTTGATTGTGGAATTCTTTCACAATGTATAGATATATAAAATCATAATGTTGGACACCTTAAATATGGACAATTTTAGTTGTCAGTTATACCTTAATAAAGCAAGGGGAAAATAACAAAATAAAGGCAAAACTAGCACCAAAGAAATCTTAATCTTTATTTATATACTTCACTAAAAAGTATAGGTATGGTATTTTGGAAACAAATATACTAATATAAATGGAAAATAAGTCTTTCTATGTAAGAAAAAAATAAGTGCAATTATAACCCAAAGAATTTAAATAAAACTCTAAGAAAGAAAGAAAAAAGAAAGAACCAAAAAATGATAAAAGGAAAAAGAGAACAGTCTCTTCAACAAATGGTGCTAAGAGAACTGGACACCTGCATGTCAAAGAATGAAGTTGGACCCCTACTTCATACCATATATAAAAAATTAACTTGAAATATATCAACGACCTAAACATGAGAAATGAAACTATAAAACTCTTAGAAGAAAACAGAGGAGTAAATCTTCATGACAGTGGCAGTGGTTTCTTATATACAACACCAAAAACACAGCAATAAAAGAAAAAAACAGGTAAATTAGACTCGATCAAAATTTAAAATATTTTGGATCTATACCATGGAATACTACATGGCAATAAGAAACAATGAAATCTGGCCATTTGTAGCAACATGAATGGACCTTGAGAGTGTTATGCTTTGCGAAATAAGTCAGGCAGAGAAGGACAAATATCACATGTTTGCACGTATAGGAGGATTAGGAGGAACTTAACGAAGGACCATGGTGGAGAAGAAGGGGGGAAATGGTGGGGGAAAGGGAGAGAGGCAAACCATGAGAGACTCTTGAATGCTGAGAAACAAACTGAGGACTGATGGATGTGGGAGGGAGGGGGGAGATGGGCATGGAGGAGGGCACTTGTGGGGATGAGCACTGGGTGTTATATGGAAACCAATTTGACAATAAACTATTTAAAAAAATTTAAAATATTTTGGGCACCAAAGAGAGTATCTATCAAAATAAAACTTGCGGAATATGATAGGATATTTGTAAGTCATATATCTGATAAGGGTCTAGTATCCAGAATATATAAAGAACTCCTACAATTCAACAATAAAAAGCAAACAACCCAATTTTTATATGGGTTTAACAGTCATTTCTCCAAAGAAGATATACAAAGAACCAAACAAGCACATGAAAAGATGCTCAACATCATTAGTCATTAAGGAAATGCAAATCAAAACCACAATTATATACCACTTCACACTTACAAGGATGGCTATAATTGAAAAAGGAAAACAAGTGTTGGCAAAGATATGGAGAAAATGGAACCCTCATATATTGCTGATAGAAGTATAAAATTGCACTATATGCTAACTAACATGGATGTAAATTTAAAGAAAAAAAACAGCCTCATCTTAAACTCACCACATTGTGCACATTAAATATGTATAGCTTTTTGTATGTCAATCATTTGTCAATAAAGTGGTTTAAAATTTTTTTAAGTATAAAAAATAAAAGAAATGTAAAACTGTGCAGCCACTGTGGAAAACAGTTTGGAGGTTGCTCAATATGTTAAACATAGAATTACCATATGACCCAGCAAGTCTACTGGTAGATATATACTTAAAATAATTGAAAACAAGTATTCAAACAAAAACTTGCATATTAATTTTTATAGGAGCACTATTCAAAATAGCCAAAAAGTGGAAACAACCTGAATGTTCAATGACAGATGAATGAATAAACAAAATGTGGTATATCCATACAATGAAACCATGAAAAAATGAATTATTTATTCTTGCTACAACATGGATTAATCCTGAAGATATGATGCTAAGTGAAAGCAGCCAGACATGAATGATCACATATGGTCGGATTCCATTTATATGAAATATCCAGAATAACCAAATCCATTGAGATAGTGAGTAGATTTGTGGTTACAAAGGGCTACAGGGACAGGAGAATGGGGAATGAACATCTAATGGGTATGGAGTTTCCATGTGAGGTGATAAAAAATGTCTAGAACTAGGTAGTGGTGATGGGTGCACAACATCATTAATGTACTTAATGCCACTAAATGGCACACTTCCAGAACAGTTAAAATGGTAAAAATACATACTTTATGTATTTTGCCACACTTTTTTAAAAAATTTTTAATGTTTTAATTATTTCTGAGAGAGAGAGAGAGAGATAGCGTAAACAGGGGAGGGTCAGAGAGAGAGGGTGACACAAAATCTGAAACAGTCTCCAGGCTCTGAGCTAGCTGTCAGCACAGAGCCTGATGCGGTGCTGGAACCCATGAATAGTGAGATCATGACCTGAGCTGAAATCGAACGCTTAAATGACTGAGCCACTCTGGCGCCCCTGCCACAATTTAAAAATTAAATGAGAAAACATTTGCAACAACATGAATTGATCTAGAGAGTATAATGCTAAGTCAAATAAGCCAGTAAGAGAAAGACATATACCATACAATTTTATTCATATGTGGAATTGAAGATACAAAACAAATGAACAAAAGGAGGAAAGAGAGAGAGAAACCAAAAAACAGAAAACGAAGAGATGGATACCAGATATGTGAGGATAAGGGTGAAATAGATCAAGGGGATTAAAAGTACACTTGTTGTAATGAGCACTGAGTAATGTACAGAACTGCTGAATCACTATTTTGTACACTTATAACTACCATAACAGTTGTATGTTAAGTACACTGGGATTTTTTTTTTTTTAATATTCATCTATTTTGGGGAGAGTGCAAGTGGAGGCAGGGCAGAGAAAGGGGATGAAGGATCCGAAGCCAGCTCTGCCGACAGGGTGACAGCAGAGGGCCCAACGTGAGGCTCAAACTCAGGAACTACGAGATCATGACCTGAGCCAAAGTTGGACATGCAACCAACTGAGCCACCCAGGTGCCCCCCTGGGATTTTTTTCAATGTTTATTTATTTTTGAGAGAGAAAGAGCACAAGTTGGGGAGGGTCAGAAAGACAGAGCAAGACAAAGAAGCCCAAGCAGGCTCCACATTTTCAGTGCAAAGCCCAATGTGGGGCTCGAACTCACAAACCAGGAGATCATGACCTGAGCCAAAGTCAAACAATTAACTGACTGAGCCACACAGGCACTCCTACACTGGAATTTTTTTTAATTAAATGAGAAAAATAAAATTATAGGGATGTATCTAAAGGACATAGGAACCAGCTTGAAGCCCCTCCCACTAGCCTATACAGGACAAATTGAACATCAAAATAAGTAATAATAGACATAAATAATATACCATTGAATAGAAAGGAAATCCATGAGTTCAAACTAATATATGAGCCCAAATGGGGAAAAATAATTTTTTTCCTTACAATGAAAAGCCAACTAACTGACCTCTGTAGAAGGAATGATAGAATTAGAAAATCACCATCTGGTAACCATCATAGTAATAATTAATTCAGACAAGAAACATCAACAGGTAATAGCTGGTAAAAATTGATGAGGAAGGAGACACAGACAAGGTCTTAAAGTACCTCTTCACAAAATACTTATTAATTACAAAAGGAAAATGAATAACTTAATAGTGGAAAAACCTGATACCACGTCTATCAAGTGATCAAAGTTAACATTACCTGTAATAGGACAAACTAAAATCAAGTGCAGTGAGAACACAGCACCTCTGTCATCAGTTAGGTGTATAATGTTTGCCAAATGACTCACCTTGTTTGACCTCTATTCCTTTTTCATATGAAAAAAAGGAAGTAGACCAGATAATATGTTTTCTTTCCAGCCCTAAATTCCTACTATTCCAATACTTATTGATCTAATCTAAATATATGTCACCATGTTCAGAACTTGAGGAGGTAGAAATTGTTCTCTTAGTTTAAGTGGCTAATGTTCTTATATAAGGAAATCAGGCATAAAGTGTACAAAATGACATACATAGTAAAAACTTATGACCTTGTACTGGAAAAGTCCCAGTTAGAGGGCTGTGGAGTTTTGTTGTTGCTGTTATTTTTTAGGGTTTTTATAGGGGGGGGAGAGCACAAGCAGAGGAGGAGAAGAGAGAGGGGGACAGAGGGTCCGAATTGAGCTCTGTGCTGACAGGCTGACAGCACCAAGCCCCACGTGAGGCTTGAACTCATGAACCTCGAGATCATGACCTGAGCCAAAATTGGATGCTCAACGGACTGAGCCACCCAGATGCCCCAAGTTAGAGGATTTTTTAAGACCATTATATTTATTCCTTTTAAGGGCATACCTGAGTTCAACGATAAGAAAATGATATGTAAATGAGTGCTTATATAAGTAAGTGCTTGAAAAGGATTTTTCCCCCTGAAGAATGTTGAACATGCCTCCTCCCACTTTGTGAAAACCATCCAGGATCTTAGCAAAGTCTCTGAGGTATGGAAAAGGCTGCAGGCCTTTCTTTCATGGCTCTCACACATTCCAATCACTAAGAGCATCTCTAGATGCTCTAGACAGAAATCTCTACTTGGCCATAAGGCATTGCCTTCAGAGGGGCAAGATTAATGTCATTTAGTTAAGCAGGAGAGATCAGTTCTGTAAAATAACTCAGGCCCTCACAGGGCAATTCAAATTACCAGCAACCTCATAAATAAATGCAATCATATCAATATACAACTGGCAAAGCATCAAAAAGTGAAGTCTGAACTGATCTTATTATACCATTTGGCTTTCAGCTATCAGCTTTTATGCAAACAGAAACACATTAATTGGTTAATTCATAATCTTTTAAGCTTGGAAGAGCCAATTTTCTGTAATTATTTTTACTATCCCTTGAATACATAAAACCAACTATATAAATTCAAACTATCAGAGTTACTAAAGGTTCTGGTAAAGAATGAGTTACTAGCTCATGTTGAGCTTGGTTGTTTATTATTATTATTATTATTATTATTTCCTACACTAAAAACATTAATCACAGTACCCTTGAATCAGCTGGACCTCTTTTCTTTCCTTCATCACTTATATCTAATCAGTCACAAAATCCTGCCAATTCTCTTTTCAAATGTCTCTAGAATCTAATCCTCCAGTCTCACAAGCACCATTCCAGACCAGGCCCTCATCACCCCGTACTTGGTTTAGCACAACAGATACAGGGAATGTACTATGGCTCACCAGGTTTTTCAAAACCTGCCAATCAAGGGTGCCTGACTGGGTCAGTAGATTGAGCATCCAACTCTTGATTTCAGCTCAGGCCATGGCCCCACGGAGAATCGGATTCCATGATAAGCATGGAGTCTGCTTGGGGTTCTCTCTCTCTCTCTCTCTCTCTCTCTCTGTGTCTCTCTCTCTCTGTCTCCTCCCCCCCTTTGTTTCTCTCCCCACTCCCTCTTTTTCTAAAATAAAATAGGGGGTACCTGGGTAACTCAGTCAGTTAAGCATTCAACTCTTGATTTTGGTTCAGGTCATGATCTCCCAGGTTTGTGAGTTTGAGCCCCAAGTCAAGCTCTGCTCTGACAGTGCAGAGCCTACTTGGGATTTGCTGTCTCCCTCTCTCTCTCTGCGACTCCCCTGCTTGTATTCCCTCTAAATAAATAAATAAATAAATAAATAAATAAATAAATAAACCTTAAAAATAAATAAATAAATAAATAAATAAATAAAACTTAGAAAATAAAATAACCTCCTAATCAATCTGATGTAACTATCTCTCCATCTTTGTATCATTGCAAACCTGACCCAAGCTCTTTCTATTCGAGAGGGTTTTTAATCAGGTTTATCACCAAGACGGAGGTACTCTCCTACAGAACTTCTTCAAGTTCCCACCTTTTTTTGGTGCACACAGTCCTAACCCACCTACCTGTACCATTATCTTGCCCACACTCTTCCATACCCCATTCATCCCTTACAAATGATTCTATTAAATTACTTGCTGAAACTCCCAGAATCTGTGTCTTCACCATTTCCCCACTAATAACCCATGGGTCTCATTTGCTGGCACCCTTTCCTCTGCTAGCCTTCTAAAAGATAGACTACTCTGAACTCAGGACTCAGCATTCTTCTCATTTCTGCTTTTAGTCCATCTCAGGATGATCTCATTCAGTTCCATAAATATCTTAGTGACCAAAAACTTCCAAATTTGTATCTTCAGCCTTGCTCCTTCCTGAGTTCCCACCCCAAATATCTGACTGTACACTCAGAATTTTCCCTGGGAAACCAAATAGAACATACCCAAAGGCTTATCCCATCTCAGTAAATGGTTATCATCATCCTATTACTCAAGTCAAAAATTTTGAATTCACTTGCCTCCCAACATCCAATCCAACAATATATCTCTATCTCTCTGAAAATATCCCAGATCCAACCTCTAGAAGCACTCTGTTGCTGTCACCCTAGTCTGAGTCATTAACATTTCTCACTTGGATTATTGCCATCAATTCCCAACTGGTGATGAGGATCTGTCACTTACCCAAATACTCATTCAGAATATCAGACCTCATCAAAAAAATAAAGAAGGTTAGCTTGACGTGATGTGCATTTAATGAAACCCTATTGCTGTTAGAAATGACCACCTTGAGTGTGCCTGGCTGGCTCAGTTGGAGGAGCATATGACTCTAGATCTTGGTTTCAAGCCCCACCTTGGGTGTATAGATTACATACATACATAAACAAATAAACAGATAATCTTTTACAAAAGAAAAAGAAAGAAATGACCACTTTGTTTCTTTCTTTCTCTGTTCTTTCCTCTTTATATAAGTATCTCTGTCTCTCTTACAGACTCCTTTTCCTTCTCTCTCCCTCATCTCAATTTCCTTTCTCTCTTCCTCTCCCTATTATTTTACTGAACAACCAGGCATAGAGTGTAGCAGGAAAATGCTAGGAGTTAGAAGTAAAGGTTTTATTCCTGTGGTCTGTCATGGTGAAGGAAAGTAATTATGACGAAGTCAGTTTATATTTCTGGCCCTCAGCTGTCTCATCTATTAAATAAAGAAATTACAGTGGATGGTCTCTGAGGTCCCTTAAAGTTCTAGAAATCTATTCAAGGTATTTATTGAGTAAAGTGCTATGTTCCTTGTTCTTAAAAGTAGGTAAATTCAATATTTTATATTTCCCTTAGGGGGAAAAAGCAAATTAGTTTTTTTTACAAGGCCTTCAATTGATCCTTTTCTACCAGGGGTCAGTGGCTCTCAATAGAAAAAAAATGCACCTCTCCCTTGGTATAGTCTAAATGGTCAATATTTCTGTAGTTATTTCTGTCTTTGGGCCCTCCTTGGGACAAGCAGTTTCCAAGAAAAGGCCAATAGGCCACTTAATATGAAGGCTATTAAGTTGTGTTCCAGGCTCTATGCTAAGCCTTTTTTTTTTTTTAATCCTTGAAACAAGTCTACATAAGGTGGGTAATATATTCTCATTCCTCTTTCACAGAAGAAGAAACTAAGGTGCAGAGAGGTGAAGAAATTTGTCTAAGGGCAAACAGCTAACGGATGGTGGAGCCAAAATTTGGACCCAGATCTATCTGACTTGAAAGCCAATGCTCTGAAAGATTACCCTATACTACCTCCTAGAAATACTACTGGCAGTCTTTCCTTGCAGATGTCTATCTCATGTTGGACTGAAAAAACATGTGGCCTCTGATGTCCTGAATACCACAGCCCACCCTTCACCTGACCCAACAGGATCAAACACACAGCAAGGGTTTTAAAAGCAAAGATTTGTAATTTCTTATGGTACTGGTTCCAGCCATGTGGGCCCTCAATAAACACTGTTGACTGAGAAAGGCCATTAAAAAGCAGCTCATCATCTAAGACTGCCTAATGCAAATTCTAGTGATGTAAAGTAAAAGGTTAGGATAAGGGAAAGATTGTGCTAGGACTGGGGATATGGTCAGACTTCTCAGAAAGTCTAATTTCCACAACCTCATTATCATTTGCAGAAAATTGAGAGAGCTATTGATACCTCTAGAGAATTACTTTAGAAAATGATCAAAAAATTGTTTTAATTAAGACTCTAGGTATTTAAGTGAAATATCAGGTCAGCACATTTGTGGAAGTATTTCCCTTTTTAAAGGCTTCAAAAGGTCTTCAGAACTAGGATTTAATTTGCATAACCATGTCCTGAGCAACAACTGAGAAGAATCAACTGGGCGGGGAGGGGGGGGGGTCTTTGGTACCTAAAGAATGTATGAGTTTTCTGGTCTGTCACTAAGAGAACTGTGTTTGGGAACAATGAAGACCCTTGCTGAAGTAGGAGACTACTGGAACACCAAGATATCTTCCTGGGTCACTGGTTTGGCATTGACAAAGAATCTGTATATCATACCTTGCCATTCAAATGTCCACAACCCATTTTTGAGATTGGTTGTCTAAATCTCCTTAAAACAAAGAGTTTTAGATGGATGGAAAGATCCAGACTACCCTTTGGGATGTTCTTCACTTAGAGAACTGTACACTGGTGAGAAAACAAAGTGAGAGGCATCAGCAGACTGGCATAACAGGGTCATCAAGGTGGTAGACAGGAACTCTCAATGGAGGCCAACCAGCCCCAAAACAAAGATCAGCACCGGAATAGCAGAACGTGTGTTTGAAAGGTTGAGATTCTCAATGGAGAAGATGTTCATCAACTGGGACCAGGCCAAAGAAAGGGAGAGAGCTAGAAGGTGGAAAAAGTGGGGAAAGTTTGAGCTCGCAATCATTTTGCCTTGCCTAGTGCTCAAGGTCAAAATTATTTATGACCTTCACCCTTAGCTTAATTTTCCAAGCCTGTCCCCTCAAACTGCCCTGATTTGGAAAAATAGAATTAGAAACACTGTCAAGTAATAGTACTATATCTGCAGATGAAATACTGATTCTGGATATTTCTTCCCTTTCTTATGCTTCCTTGATAAGAATATTTTTCCAGCCCATCTAAGAAATGGGACCAATGCAGCCTGTTTCTGATCTATAGACATACGTACTGTTATTGTGCTTCACTTTGTTGCATTTCACAGTTATTGCGTTTTTTTACAAATTGAAGGTCTGTGGCAACAATGCATCAAACAAGACTATCAGCACCATTTTTTCCAGTAGCGTTTTGCTCACTGTGTTTCTGTGTCACATTTTGGTAATTTTCACAATATTGTAAATATTTTTGTTATTATATGTGTTATGTAACTCCAATCAGTTATTTTTTGACATTACTATTGTAATTGTTTTGGGGTGCCACAAACTGTGCCCATATAAGATAACAAACTTAATCAATAAATGTGTGTGTTCTGACTGCTCCACTCACCAACCAATCCCCCATCTGTATCCTTCTCCTCAGAACTCCCTCTTCCCTGAGACACAACAATATTGAAACCAGGCCTAATTAATAACCCTACAAATGGCCTCTAAGTGTTCAAAGAAAGAGTCTCATGTCGCCACTCACCTTAAATCAAAACATAGGAATAATTAAGCTTAGTGAGGAAGGCATATAAAAAGCCAGGATAGACTGAAAGTGAGGCCTCTTGCATGAAATAGTTAGGCAAGCTGTGAATGTGAAGGAAAAGCTCTTGAAAGAAATTAAGCGCTGCTGCAATGAATACATGAATGATAAGAAAGCAAAGCATGCACCAAAAACCATAAGATACCTAGGAATAAACCTAACTAAAGAGGTAAAAGATCTGTACTCTGAAAACTATAGAACACTTATGAAAGAAATTGGAGAGGACATAAAGAAATGGAAAAGCATTCCGTGCTCCTGGATGGGAAAAACAAACATTGTTGAAATGTCTATACTACCCAAAGCAATCTACACATTAAATGCAATCCCTGTCAAAACACCACTAGTATTTTTTCAGAGCTAGAATAAACAATCTCTTTTTTTAATGTTTTATTTATTTTTGAGGGAGAGAGCATGACCGTAAAAGGTACAGGGGGCGGGGAAGGAGATAAAGGATTCAAACTAAGCTCCCTGCTGACAGCAGAAGTCCAATGTGGGGTTCCAACTATCAAACTGCAAGATCATGACCCAAGCTGATGTCAGACACTCAAGTGACTGACAGGAGCCCCTAGAATAAACAATCCTAAAATTTGTATGGAACTACAAAGGACTCTGAATAACCAAAACAAACATGGAAAAGAAAAACAAAGAAATCTGGCATCACAAGTCCAGATTTCAAGTTATCTTACAAAGCCATAGTCATCAAGACAGTATGGTACTGATACAAAAATAGACACAAGGGCTAATAGAACAGAATAGAAAACCCAGAACCACAACTATATGATCCCACAACTATATGACCAAATCATCTTCAACAAAGCAGGAAAGAGTATCCAATGGAAAATAGTCTCTTCAACAAATGGTGGGAAAACTGGACACTGACATGCAGAAGAATGAAACTGGACCACTTTCTTACACCACACACAAAAATAAACCCAAAATGGGTGAAAGACATAAATGTGAGACAGAAAACCATCAAAATCCTAGAGGAGAAAACAGCAACCTTTTCGACCTCTGCCAAAGCAACTTCTTATGAGACATGTCACGGAAGGCAAAGAAAACAAAAGCAAACATGAATTATTGGACTTCATCAAGATAAAAAGCTTCACAGCAAAGCAAACAAAAAAACTAAAAAGCAGCTTATGGAATGGGAGAATATATTTGGAAACAACATATCTGATAAAGGGTTAGTATCCAAAATCTTTAAAGAACTTACCAAACTCAACACCCCAAAAAGCAAACAACCCAGTGAAGAAATGGGCAAAAGACATGAACAGACACTTTTCCAAAGAAGCCATCCAGATGGCTAACAAACACATGAAAAGATGTTCAACATCACCCATCATCAGGGAAATACAAATCAAAACCACAATGAGATACTACCTCACACCTGCCAGAATAGCTAAAATTAACAACACAAGAAGCAACAGGCATTGGCGAAGATGTGGAGAAAAAAGTTGAGAACGCAAACTGGTACAGCCACTCTGGAGAACAGTATGGAGGTTCCTCAAGAAACTAAAAATAGAGGGGCAACTGGGTGGCTCA